>JAKZJZ010000456.1:0-48756 GCA_022702705.1 Papilionanthe hookeriana x Papilionanthe teres
TTTCTTTCCACCTAGGTTTACCCAATCTTCAATTTCCCAAATTTTCAATTTTTGACCCCCGAGACCCTACACCTACTAAACCTACCCAAAACTCTTGAAATTACCCAAATTTTTGCAAAATTTCCAAATTACCCAAAATTTTCCAAAATCAATCCCAAACATCTCCACATCACTCAAATTGATCATCCATACCCAAAAATACCAAAGATTCCAAAAAATACCCCCCAATACCCTCCAAATACCCAAAATACCCTTCTTGGCCTAAAAATCCAAAAATTCAGAAAATTCCCAGAAAATTCCAGAAAATCCTAAATATTCCCAATTTCATTTTGTCCAACTACACCATGGGCCAATTTTGTCAATTTACCCTACTTTTGTCAAAACCCCCAAATCGACCCATTTTAACCCAAAGTGAACCCAATGTTAAACCAAACCTATCCAATTGACCCAAATTCTGGCCCAATTCAATTCTAAACTTCAATTCAACATTCCCAATACCAATTTAAACCAAATCCAAGTCCAATTTGATTGACATTTGGATCCAATCTCACTTTTGGCCTTAAAGCCCAATTTGGACCCATGACCCAAACTTAACCCAAACTCACCCAATTCAACTCCAATTAACCTCAAATCTTTTCTAAATCTTCCTTAACATTCCCACAAACAAAACCCTAACATTATTTGCCCAAAATTTGAACCCAAGTCCCACTCAAACTCAACCCAAGGTCAAAAGGCCCATTTTCGACCTAAACCCAAACCTAACCCAAATTCAACCCAATTCAAATCCAAATCACCCCAAATTTGTTTCAAATCACTCATGACACATCCATGAGCTAAACCCAACAATTATTTGGCCCAACCTCTTTACAAAATTCCCATCCATAAATTCATTTTTAAACTTAAGGGCCCATCCCTTAAACCCTCCTAAAAGCCCATTTCCTTCAAAATTCAAAAGCCCAAATCATCCTAAAGCCCACATGACACTTCCCCTCATCATCCATTTGATCAAAATCACCCCTAAGTTGCAAAATCATCAATTAAACCATTCCAAATCAAGCCACATGTCAAATTACCCCCTAAATGCCAAATATTTCTAAAACCCTTTTTCATGAAATAAGCCAACCTTTTCCCAAGCCAAATGGAGCCATGAACAAGCCATTCTCAAGCCACATGAAGCCATGAGGGCTTTGACTTGTCATTAGTCCATTTATGGCAAGAAGAGGGGGATCTTTCTTAAGCCTCCCTTAAGCCTTTTTACCTTAAGCATGTCACACTCTAAACCATGCTTTGCCACCTAATCCTCGATGGAGACTCCACCACACACTGGGAGGTTGACCCACCCGACCTCCTCAGCCCAAAACCAGGTCTTGGGAGGTGCACCCAACCCATTTGCATGGGTCGACCGAAATAAGCTAAAATGGCCCCTTCCCCATTCTACTTTGATTCAACCACTTTACACATGGCATTTGCCAATCGCTCGCACTAAACCCCAGCCCCGACCCACCCGACCAAGATGGTGACCATCGACTGGCCGGCCGGCCACCGTGCCGCCGTAAAACACCATGGCCGAGAGCTCACATGTGAGCCAACATTGAAATTCTCACTCGCCGAGCCGCCCCATCCCTAGCTGGCTACCACTGATCTTCTCCTCACCGAGCAAACTCGATCCCAAGCCCTAACTCCCCCGGGAGGCCTCCCAACCAACTCTATTTAAACTCCACCCCTCTCGGCCATGAATGAGGAGAGAAGCACAAACCTCGCCAAAACTCGCCAAAATTGTTCCGCACCCTTCTCCATCCTTAGAGCACTTCGATCCCCAATGAAATCCCCCGCCATTTCTCCTCTCGTAAGCTCAATTTCGTAGTCGAAATTCCACCCAAAACCGGGACACTTCTCCACAGCTGAGCCAATTCCCAAATCGATTGGCTCTACACCTTCACTCGTACCAAGAGAAGGTGTCCACCATCAAAAGCCCCATCTCCAGTGCCACCCAGCTTGCTCCAACCTCCAAGCTTTGTGATCGGGCTTGGTCGAAATCATATCCGGACAATTCACTGCACCGGAGACTTCATCCGGAGCTTGTCGGGACCCAATCGAAGGTGCAACAACTCTCGCATCAAGCCACACTTCTCTCGAGCCAAGGTACGAGCTAACTCTTCATCCCGAGCTTCCGGAGATTCTCCATTTCAAATGCTTTAATTTCAATGCATGTTAACCGTATAGATGTGTTCGTCTCTTCAAGACGAATCCATAGAGTATAAGAACGTAAAAATCCATCGAGAATCGAGCGAGATCTAGTGGATTTAGTGTGGACTCGCTCTCGAGCGAGAACACTCGGGGACGATGAACCGGATGCCGTCCATTCAATACACGCGCGCACGGACGGCCAGATCGCGTCGGACCGAGAGACCGTACGAGAACCGCGGGGCCCGGCCGCCGACTCGGGTGGCGGCGCCGAATCGGGAGCGCGCCGCGTGGCCTTTCGGAGTCGCCGAGGATGTCGCCGGCGCCGACTTGGATAAGTAGATAAATTAGGGATTTTCTAATTTATTTAATTCCCTAAACTTCAAAAATTCATATCTCTGTGTAGAAAAATCAGAAAAATAAAATAAAAATACCCTCTCGCTCAAGTGAAGAGAGAGAATAATGTGGAAAAGAAATCACTTAATTTCATCAAATATTTTATTTTTTATAATTTATTTACTCTCCGCATTGTTTTAATTCTCCATGCATGCATACAATTCACCATGGCATGAGACCATAGTGCTTTAAGCCTCCGAACTTGGGAACATTCCCCGAATTTTCCAAAGTCGAGGCCATCCCTATGAAGAGTTCTTGATTTTTCAAGTTCATGTCACCGTTTTGAGTATTTTAATTCCAAGAAATAGCATGTTGTGAAATAAATTCTAGGAAAATTTGGTGATGTTCCTTATGACCGGAGAACCCTAGGAAAAATAGATTTTGACTTAGTTCATTTAAAACAACCCTAATCGGCTTAAACACCCAAAATAGGTCTTTAATTAATTAGAATTAACCAGGCATCAAATTGACTTGAAATCAATTCTCCACTGACCTTTAGGATCAGAGGAACCCACCATAAAAATTTGAGGTCAATCGGACTTGGTTAGCCCCACTAATCGGGTCGATTAAGTCACTTAGCCATTTTAAGCTTTAAAAATTCATAACTTTTAAAATACTTTTCAAAAATTCACCAAATTGGTTTTGGAGCCTCTCTGATATCAGGGAACCTAAGAAAATTAAAATTTCAATTTTCTAAAAAAGTTGATTTTTTAATAATATTTTAATATTTTTAATAATTAAAAAATAAAAAAAAATAATAAAAATCACAAAAATAATAAAATTCACCAAAATGTCACATTTTGAATTTTAATCACTTAGGAACAAATCCCACATTTTTCCTAGGTCTATTTAGTGAGATATTGAATTTTAAAGCCCTAGGGTAATTTTAAAATTAAAAAAAATGTATTTTCTAGCATTTTCACTAAAATAATTATAATAAATCATAGAAAAATCAGAAAATTGCAAAATTTGTTTCTCTGGTTTCCTTGATATCAGAGAGATTTTTGAAAAATATAAAATCCATTTTTCAACATTTATTTTATTTTTAAATTAATTAACACTCCAAAACTCAAAATAATTATAATAAAAATAATATAATTCAAAAAATCACCAAAATTGGTCCAAGTGCTTCTCTGGTCATTAGAAATGTCCCCTAATTTTCTTAAGGACAGAAACTTTCCTTTGGTCATGTTATCAAATTTTCCTCGAAAATCTCTATTTTCCACCAAAAATAATTATATAAATAAATTAAATACAGAAAAATCACATTTTCTCCTCTCATGTCTTTATTGACATATGAGTGAAGTCACATAAAAATTTCAAGTTCATTTAAGTTCAATTTAGTGAGTTATGAAATTATTAAGCTTAAGGGGTAAAATGGTAATTAAACTTTCAACCCTTAATTAAAACTTTAGGTTTAATAAAAAAATCAACAAGTAAAACATTTGATCTTAATCTGATTTGGATGATTGAAATTTAAATAATTAAAGGGTAGAAACTCATTAAACAAATTTTAAAATAATTAAACTTTAATTAAATAATAGATTAAATTTGGAAGAATAATAAAATCGAATTATTAAAATAAGGGATATTTATTAGGAAGAGATTTATTCTTTAATTTAAAAATCCCTAAACTAATTATATCATTAACATTTAACTCTTAATTAAAATGATAACTCAAATTTAAAATATTAAAAGACTTAATCATTAAATCTAAATTAAACTCTTTTAAAATCTCAATTAAAATTATAAATTAAATTAAATTAAAATTAAATTAAATAATTAAATTAAATTAAATTAAACAATTAAATTAAATTAAAATTAAATTAAATTAAATTAAATTAAATTAAATTAAATTAAATTAAATTAAATAATTAAATTAAATTAAATTAAACAATTAAATTAAATTAAATTAAATTAAAAAATTAATTTAAATTAAATCAAATCAAATTAATTAAACATCAAATCAAATTAAATTAAATTAAGTTAAATTAAAACTCAATTAAATTAAATTGAATTAAATATAACGTCACCTAAGACATAAAGAATTCAAAATAAATCTAAAGCAACTTGAACACTATTCCAAATTTAAACCCTTTAACTTAAATCAAATCATTTAAATACTAATTTACCCTCGAAAGCTTTGATTATTATAACTCCTAAATGAAACATTAAATGAAGTGCTACTTCACTCATAAGATATTCAAATGTCTTAATTCACTCAGCAAGTTAACAAAACTCGAAAACCTCTGACGATCGATTCATTTATATAATTAAATTCATTTCGGACTTAAAACAATCCTAGAAATATCGAAAAGATGTTTAAGATTCTTCTTAAGCACTTCCTCAATATGATAGGATATTTATAAGAACAATTGGACTTAATCGTTCTTCGATGAAGAAAATCGTCCTCAAACAAAAACACAAAGAACCTAGACGTCATAGGAGATGACTAACATAGGATTAGGAATTTGGTAGAAAACCATAACCTTTCCCTTAGCTTTACCTAGGAACTCGCTTAAATATTCTAATCGTGTTTTAAGTGTAGCTTGGGATGACGGGAAGACCCTCCAGTACGCTTTTATTTTATCGCAATTTACTTTCTGCAATTTACTTCCCCGCAATTTGCTTTATCGCGAATGCACTTTACTTTTCTCGCATGATAAAACAACTCTTTTCGCATGATAAAACAACCGTTGCATGAAAACCCACACCTTTAGGATAAGTCCCTAAAACCGAAACCAAAACTAAGTTAAAAGTCATTGCAAGATAAAATTCACCGCCACAACATTTCAAAATATAAAACAACTCAAAATTTAATCACAAACTGTAACACAAAACTACAATTGCAACTAAATTAAAACGTCCTGTTGGATGATCGGGAATACCTCGGATGATGTAACCTACGTGTTGCTAACGGGATTTCCCACGGTCTAAATGAAAGTGTGGAACTCATTCAGCTGAGTTTAGCAAATTCATCTCGACTAAGTGAATCCGATAAAAATAATGATGCCTAAGGATGGAACCGCGGGATCTTAACCGGTGTCGTTATAATCAACTTTAAGATTTGTTTTAATCAAAATACAAAACACTTGGAAATTAAGACTTCTCTAAACCAAAACACTTTTCTCATCTCCCGATTTATAATTTCTAAAACTAAACCTCTCGCAACAACAAGGAGCTTGGAGCATGGTAGGCAAGCACGGCCATCGTCATCAACAAAACTCGAACCTACTTCAAGAAAACCTTCTTAGAATTAAACAACAAAGCCATAGGACTCCGAGGTAGCTTGCCTAATGCAACATAAATCCTCAACCTCTTTGTTAGTGCATTTGCATTGCAAATTAAGCCCTAACCGGTCTTAGGATTCCGAGGTAGTCGTCCGATACGACAATAAACCCTCACATCTTCTGTGCTATTTGTTTCGATTTTATCATACAAATATAAGCCCTAATTAATTAAAATCGGCAAGATCGAAATACTAAATAAACATTAGGACTTTCCTAAATTCAAGCCAAACAATAGGATAGTCGGGAAATTACCGAAGTTCACTTCGAATCGTTGATTCCTCCTACCTTCTTCCTTCGGATTCACAAAACAAAAATGTTCCAAATTCGATCTATTCCCTATCGAAATTCCAAAATTCAATCTTCGAAAACCTTAAACTTCGAAATTCTCGAGAGCAGAATTATCGGTTATTATCGAGAGTTTTCTTAGGTGATTCCCGTCACTTAAGATGTAATTAACTATAGTGGGCTTGCCCTTATAGGGAATTTTAAAGAACCTGTGTAATATAAACCCCGTTTAATACTTTCATATTAAGCAAGGGAATTTGTCTGCTTATAAAATTGGTTCGTAGCACCAAACGGATGTCACAAAACTTCTAGTTTATTTGATCGAGCCCCACCTCAAGCAAGCGTGTCTATCCTTAGGGATAGATACACTGGCTTGTGGTGCGGTGCTCATTTATATAAACTATTTGGGATGTGAGATCGGCTTAATCTCATATCTTAAAACTTTCAAATTTAAAATTATTTTCAAAGTCAAATACTACTTTCTAAATTATATATATATTTAAATCAAATTTAAAATTTAAATTCGCCGACAACTTCTGTTAGGCGACCCCCTTTTAAAATACAATACAACCTAAAAATATGCCGACAACTTCTGGCGACTCCGCTGGGAGAATTCCTCTCTCCATTATAATCAAATAATTCGCTTTCAAAAATCGGTAGTGCATCCATGTCCTTAATGGATCAAACTACCCTTCTTTCCGTTGGAATACTATGTTCATTTCTATCTTGAATGAGTATAGCCAACATTCTCTCGGATTTAGGAGCCACCGTTTAGACACCCCTAAACGAGAGGTTCCGAGATCCTTTTACCTCATTTCCGAGGTGGGGTGGACCCCAATAGGTGTTAGTTTAGGAATGATCCTTCGAGTCGGGAAGTCTTGCTTAAGACTTTCTTTTCCTTTCCGAATCGGATTCCTTACCTTCTCTACACCTTTCGAACATTCCGTTCTAAATAAACAAACCCTCTAATAAGTGATTCTTTTAACAAATGATTCTTTCTTATAAATACATGAACAAAGAATGAGTTCGGACTCTTTTAATTCCTTTCTTTTCGTCCCGAAGAAAAGAAGCATAACTCGGGATCGACAACCGCAGTCTACCTTGCAGAAATGGAAGCCCCGAAACCGATTTTCTCCTTCACCAACTGATCGGACTTCGCCGTCTATAAGGATGAGCCGCCCGACAATGGGGTCATCCGATTTGGACAGTGGATTCGAAAACACGAACGTCAAGGTCACCGACGTCTCCTCTTCGCACCGACGAACAAGGTATCCGAAGCCGAGGAACCACTCGCTCGAGTTCAACCTTAGGTCGACCCAAGAGTTTCCTCCCCGCAAAGGGTCCCGACTCAGAGGAGTACCGCCGTCCGCAGGAGGACCGTTCTTACTACCCCCACCGGTCTAGTTGCTTCGCACCTACCCCGACTTCGCCAAATCAAAGGGGAAAGAAATCCGTAACTATGATAAACCCGTTACCGCGGAGGGTACTGGATCTTCCCGTAAGACCTTCGTCTTCGAAATCGGGTCCAAGCTCGAAGATTCCGTCGCCGACAAAGACCCAAAGAAGAAATAGAAATAGAAGGATCGCCGTGGAAGCCGTAGCCGCCGAGATCGCCTTCCCGAGGAAATTCCGCAGCTGCCGAATATACACCGCTACCGTAATATACACCACTCGCCCGACTACATACCACTTTTGGGAGGAAGCGAGTTCCATCCCCTCTCCGCCGCAGAGGATGAAGAGAATGTTCGCAAGATTGCCGCCACATTACCACGACCCGCATACTACAACAATAGCCGCAAGAAAAGAACTAGAACTACGCCGTTTGCTCGATCGCAAACTTTGGTAGAAAAGCTAGCAAAGAAGGAAAACCGCCCCGTGTCGGAAATTCTACGAAGGATAGGACGGTGCTGGCCAAATCCCGTCTCGGGCCCCGAGTAGAACCCGCCGTCATGATAGAAAAGCCAAGCAAGAGAATGAAGGCTAGCCCGCCCGTCGTAGTATCGTGATTACAGACAGGAGGATACCACCTTCCAAGCATTTGGCCGATGCACCATCCGGTCACGGACCTTCCGCCGCTAGAAGGATGGTGCGGCGTCCCACTACGGGGCAGCTGAGACCGAAACAAGCAATTCCGAGAAAGAAAGTCTCGCCAGAGGCCGGAATCCGAAGAAAGTGCTACCGCGATGAAGGGACTCGTGAAAAGGACCCTAGCAACCATCGCATGACAACCACAAAGATACACGAAAGCTCCACTAGAAGATGCCATGGAAAAGCCGAGAACCGACATCCGACGGTCGGCAAAAGAAAGAGAAGAAAAGTTCTGAGATGAGATCGACTCATCGGAATTCATGGACAACGAATATGCGAAATCAACATGGTCGAGACACGAGCTTCATCGCCTTCTCAAGGTGCTCCTGCACTGCAGAAAGAGAGGAGCCGAACCGATGAAGAGACGACTTCAGAAAAGGACGACACGATCGCTCAAATGGCGAAGAGGATGGAAGAGATGGCCATAGCTCGGCCACTCTCCGCAGTCAAGTACAACCACATAGAGAGACACCCCCGTAAGTCATTCACATCGTAGACGGAGGAAAGGAGATTACATCCGTCAATGGGGATGACCAATCGAAAAGGATACAACACAAAGTATGATCCCCGAAAAGGATATCAAGAACTTCGTAGAGCAAGAAGATGCGAGAAGCCTTAGCACAATCGAAGAACGGGACATCCATTCGGACGGGCAGACCTTACCCGTAAGAATTCGACGCCGTCCAATACCCGAAAGGCTTCGTACCACCTCTCGTTTAAGACCTTCGACGGAACCGGGAACCCCCGACAAGATGTTGCACACTTTCGTGCCAGCTTGTTGCAATGCCGGCGGAGCGATGCGCTACTCTTCCGACGAGCTCGTTAGCAGTCCGTCGAGAATCGCCTTCGACCGGTATGCGAATTACCCAACGGTTCGTGAAGACATTCTCGAGCTAGAGAGTCTCTTCATTAAGCGATTTGCCGGAGCTCAAGCACCACATCACTATAGGTGATTTAAGTGGTAGAGAAACAAAGGCCGAATGAAACTCTAGTGGATTACATACTTCGATGGAGGAATTTAAGCATGAAGTGTGAACCACAACCGCAAGAACAACATGCAAGCAGCATCTCGCTTAAAAGCATTCACGGCCCGATAAGCACTTCTCCTCAAGGGATTCACTATTAAGACTTTCGAGAAGTTGTTAAGCAAGGCCGGAAGCTTGCAAGAAGAGGCGAAGCAATTAAGTTTTGCCGACAAGACCGACAAGCAGTGCTCGTGAAGACCTTCGAGAAGAAATCCGGATCGTTGCAGCTAGCTGACAAAGGCAAACAACCGATGCAAATACCACCGTAACGGCCGCAAAGAACCACAACAAAATTACCAAGAACCCCGGTCCAACTATCATCGTCTCCGCAAGCATGAACAACCGTCTCGTCCGCAACGTACATCGAGGGAGCTTCGAGCGAGAATATCCGTTCAAAAATGAAGCAAGCACCGAAGATGTTCCGCAGCTTAATGAAAACTCCGTATTTCCAACTGCAGAGCCCAAAAGACCGCGAGGAAGTCAACAAGAAAGGTGATCCCAACTTTCGCCCCTACCATCGGATGCTTCGGGCACAAGATAGAAGACTCGCATTACCTTCAAAAGTTGGCTCAACGACAACCTTCTGAAAGGAAATATAACAATCCCGAAGGAGTACATGAAGGAACCCCGTAAAGGAGGTTCCGTCAATGTTATCTCAACCGATCCCGTCATTCCGATAGATCCCATATGCAACCAACGATGGATGGACTACCGCTCGGACGAGGTCTTCGAAGAAGATTTTAGATAACATCCGAACCGCTTCGTGCGAGCTTCAATTCGTAGTTCGAGACCCGTTAAGCCGGTACTATCACTCGCGATGGAAGAACCACCTCGACAGGAGACAATCGAAGAGAAGAAGAAAATCGACGAAGAAGAGGGGACCGAGATTCCTAAGGCTGTACTAGGGGCCGCTTATCCTAGATAGTTGTTTCCGATTCGGGGAGAAATCCCTCGAACCTCTCGATTTTGTATGATTATCCGCTCACTTCGGTGGGATCATATAATGATAAGGGTGATGGCGTTGGCTACGTTTTCGATCGTTTCTAACGATTACGTAACTAGCGACAATCCGGCGTCGATTTCGATACCAACAACAATTCTCAAATCATACAAGATCTCGACGATCAAAATGACGAAGAAGGCATCCATCAAGGAGGCTACGAGAGTTCAACAAGCAACGGATCTATCTCGCGAGTTTCGAGGAGCTCCAGCTACGATAGAGTTAGAACCTTCGCATTTGGAAGATAATCCGAGAGAGCCAGCCATTCCGATTCAGTGAGGAGACACCGACAAACTCAACACTAGATTCGAAGAAATTACGAAGTCAACTTAAGAAGTGGAAGAGTTCTACCTCCGAGAATGGGTCCAAAAGACAAAGGAAAGCGGTGGTCGTTCAAGAAGAACCAACCCCAGCGGAAGAAATACCCATTCGAGAAGAAGCCGAGACGCATGAGAATAAAGTGGACTACAACGTGCTAGCCCATCTTAGGAAACTACCGGCCAAACCGAGCATTTACGATGCTCTCATCTTATCAAAGGAGATGAGAGAAGCTCTGATCAAGGCCTTACTTGATCCGGAAATTCGCTAGCTCAAATGGCCGGAGATTCCTTAGATGAGGTTCGCTCATTAAAGGAACAACGAGGTGTTACCTTCACTGACAATGACCTACTACTTGGGATGCAGTATCACAACCGACCGTTGTACATTTCAGCTACAATCGGGAAGTTTACGCTCTCCGCAGTATTGGTGGATCCAGGAGCATCAATCAATATAATGAGTCTTCGAACACTAGCATACTTGGAAATCGATGCTCGCGAGCTCGAGGCCGACAAAATGTTATTAAGAGGATTCAACCAGTAAAGGAGAAAGAGCCCTCGGGTCAATAACGCTATCGATGAAAACCGGTGACTTAGCAAAGACAACCGCGAAATTTCATATAATCGATTCGAAACGTCGTTCAACGCTCTACCTGGGCCGACCATGGATACATGAAAACAGGATGGTACCATCATCTCTCGCATCGATGCATCAAATATTACGATGGAGGGGAACAGTGCATCAAAGGCGACTTACAACCATTCTCCGTACATGAGATTGGGATCCATGAAGATGCAACTTATTATGCACCGCCAAAGAAAACAATCTTCTCCAGAGATACCGTAACAAATAAAGCAAAGAAAGTTCGAGACAACGAAGAACCCGAAGTTCTAGTCCAACGACTCACTCACCACTCCCTTCCGGCGAGATGGTGAAGGTTTCTCCACAACTCGCATCCGAGGTCGAGGCCGGGGACGAGGCCGTGGTAGAGACACTAGTGACAATCGGACGGAGGAAACCAACCATCAATGTTGATCGGGATGATAGTTCCGAAGAAGAAAAAGAAATCAAGCAAGAAGCAAGCAACAATAAGTCGAAAGAAGCCGCAATACAAGATCTCCCTCGAAGATGAAAAGAACGAAGAATACAAATCAATGTACGAGAAGATTAACCACTACGTACATACTATGACCCTAACTCCGATCCATTCTAATAAGATCGAGGGTATGGAGGTCAAAGAGGTACGTAGTGACGGTGCAAAGCCGATCAAATTCTACCGCGGTGCTTCTTCCTCCAAAACCGAAAATAATGTACAATTCGAAGATGTCACTTCATCGAATTAATGGAATTACCTTTTGAGTGGTACTCTCCCCGTGTTCAAAATTTAATTCAACGTGGTTTCTTACCTCGACAATGGACAAAAGGCCAATCACAACATTTTGAAAAGTTATGGAATAACTCCGCCGTCCTCCCAATTCAAAGTATGGACTCGGATCTCGGCACGCAGAGGTCGAGTCGACGATACCGAATTTTGCTTGGTTGTCACTTGCAAGTCCAATGAAAACCGCATGGAAACTACGGACGAACTCGAAGATTTACAAATCGGAGACGCTCCACCGAACTCGAAGAAGAAATTAAATCCACAATAGATGAGTTAACGGAAGTTAACTTAGG
This sequence comes from Papilionanthe hookeriana x Papilionanthe teres, assembly GCA_022702705.1. Classification (NCBI taxonomy): domain Eukaryota; kingdom Viridiplantae; phylum Streptophyta; class Magnoliopsida; order Asparagales; family Orchidaceae; genus Papilionanthe; species Papilionanthe hookeriana x Papilionanthe teres. Next base: position 12,261 of record JAKZJZ010000456.1, read on the forward strand.
TACTAACGAAGAGCCTAGACCTACCTTTGTTAGCTCCTTACTCAATAAAGAAGACTCCAAAGAAATAATCAAGTTATTAATGGAATTTAAAGATCGTTTTGCTCGGAGCTACGATGAAATGCCGTGATTAGCTCCAGCAGGTCGCAGTCCATAAGCTAAGAGTGGATCCTACTTGCTCCGACGTACAAGGTCCCGTAAGAATGCGTTTAGAAATCGAACAACAAGTTATAGCCGAAGTTAAAAAGCTAATAGACGCTAAATTTGTCCGTGAAGAACAATACCCGACTCGGCTAGCCAATGTGGTGCCGACCGTAAAGAAGAATGGTCGGATCGAATTTGTGCGGACTTCGCAGATTTAAACAAGGCATGTCCAAAAGATGAATTCCCTCTACCGATTCCAGAACCGATGATCGATATTGCTTCGACACATGAAATATTCTCATTCATGGATGGATCTTCGAGATACAACCGGATAAAAATGGCTCCGTAAGATGAAAAGCTTACAAGCATTCGAACGCCGATCGGAGTATTTTGCTACACAAAGTGATGCCATTCGGATCGAAGAACGCAGGAGCAACTTACCAAAGAGCAATGACAAGAATTTTTGATGATCTCATCCACAATCAAGTCGAGTGCTACGTGGACGATGTCGTCATCAAAAGCAAAGTAAAGGAAAACCACTCGTATGATTTGAGAATTGTTTTCGAACGATTAAGACAATTTAACCTTAAGATGAATCCCTTAAAATGCGCCTTCTAGCGTCACCTCCGGAAATTCTTAGGATTCGTTGTCCGACATCGTGGAATTGAAATCGACCCGAGAAGATTAAAGCCATCTTAGAAATGCCGCCTCCCAAAACCTTAAAACAACTACGATCTTTTCAAGGGAAGTCGGCATATCTTCGACGCTTTATCTCAAACTCCGTCGGTAGGTGTCACCTTTCTCGCACTAGTTAAAAAGGACGCCAAATTTATTCGGGAAGAGAAATGCCGAAGGCCTTCGAAGACATTAAACAATATTTAATGACACCTCCCGTCTTAGCAGCCCCGATCTCGTGTAGACCGCCGATACTTTACACCGCGGCTTTAGATGACTCTCTCGAGCCCCGTTAGCCTGTGTCAATGATGAGGGTAAAGAAAATGCTCTTTACTACTTAAGCCGTCGTTTACTTCCGACGAAGTAAGGTATCCCGCAATCGAAAAGCATTGTTCGGCCTCGATCTTCGCCGCTCAAAAGCTCGTGCACTACATGCTTTCTCATAAGGTCAACTCGATTTCGAAGTTTAATCCATCGCAATACTCGATGACTCGTCCAACACTTTCCGACGTACTTGCCGGATGGTCAATGATATTATCGCAATTCGATATAACTTTCGTGCCTCGCGTGCCGTAAAGGGACAAGTCTTAGCGAGACTTCCAGCAAGACACCCTTCGCCGGCCGAATCTCCTCTCAATGACGATCTCGCAGATGAACAAATAATGAACCTAGAAGACCTCGACGATCGACGTTGGGAATTATATTTCGACGGAGCATCTTCAACGACACAAAGACGAAGAATCGCAAGTGATAAGTGCCCTGTAAGGCAGAATCGGCTAATCTTTATAACACCGGAGCGGGGATGTTAAGATACTCCTACCACTCGACGGAACCGTGTACAAACAACGAAGCGTAATACGAAGCCCTCATAACGAGATTGGAATTAACCATTCAAATGGGGATAACAGACATCAACATCTACGGGATTCACAAGTTAATCATTCAACAGATCGTCGGACAAGTACAGAATTTTAAAGCCAAGACTCGAACAATACTTCCAAGATGCCATACAAACTGTTGGAACAGATTCCAAATGTGACAATCTACAAAATTCCTAGAAAAGAGAATGCTTTAGCAGATGCTTTAGCCCGTCTCGCAAAAGAATTTGCCTCGTTTGCAAGATGAATCAGTGGAAGTGTCAGTTCACTGACGTCGTGTCCTATCACAAATTTGACATAGACATGATACACAAATCGAAGAAGAAAAAGAATCAATGCAGAAGAATGACGAAAACACGAAGATCGACGACAACCATTGATGACTACCCGCAAACAGAAAACTACCGGATGATAGGTCGCCGGCCCATCGTATCAAGAAAAGAACTCCGTCCTACGCATTAATAAACAACACATTATACGAAGGTCTTTTGATCAAATGCGGCTAAGGTGCCTAAGCGGGTCCGAGGCCCGTGAAATCGTTAAAGAGGTGCATTCGAGACTCGTGGCGCTCACCGCCGGGTCCAAAGATGAAGATGAAAATTAAAAGACTAGGGTACTACCGGCCCTCGATGATGACCGACCGCATGAAAATCGCCAAGAGCCGTCATCAATGCCAAGTGCACGGAGTGGTTCTACACCAACCTCCAAATGTGCTACACCCGACAATCGCGTCACGGCCATTCGAATGTCAGGGTACGTATATAGTGGGTCCAATAGAACCACCATCTTCAAAAGGACATCGTTTCATTCTCTGCGCTACAGATTACTTTTCCAAGTGCGGCAAGGCTCCACTTAGAGAAGTGAAAGCACACCACGTGCTGCAGCTTTTCAAGAACCAAGTTGTCTACCGTTTCGGAGTGCCGCGCAGGATCATCTCGTATAATGGGCCAGCATTCGAAGCACACAAATCAACAATTTTGTCGAGAGACACGGAATCGATCGGCGATACTCGACAATTTACTACCCAAGAGCAAACGGCCTCGCCGAGGCTTTTAATAAAACTCTCGTTCAAATCTTAAAGAAAACCTCGGACGATAATAAGAGAAATTGGCACGAGAAATTGTTAGAAGCCTTAGTGCCTACCGGACAACCTTCGTAACTCCTACTCAAGCTACACCTTACGCTCCGGTGTATGGGTCCGAGGCAGATGTTACCTTTAGAGGTTCAACTTACTTCACTCGAATTGCAGCTTGCAAACAAGATCACGACGAAGAAAACGCCGTACTACGACTCGAAGAATTAGAAAGCTTGGAAGGGAAAAGACTTGCAGCCGCAACGGAATTTAGAACTATACCAAGCTAAAATGGTTCAAGCCCATGACAAATCGGGTCCGCCCGAGAACCTTCAAAGTTGGTGACTTAGTTCTCGTTCTCAAGAGACCTATTCTCGCACACCGCAAGATAGAGAGGAAAATTCGAACCCACTCGGGAAGGACCGTTTGTGGTCAAGCAAGATACTCGTGGAGGTTCCTACCGACTAGTGAATCGCTGTGGAGAACGACATATGCTTCCGATCAACGGACGATACTTGAAAAAGTATTACGCTACCCGATGTTTCGAAGGAATGAATTCTTCATCCCTAAGAAACACGAGCGAAGTAATTACTGATGATCGAGTCCGAACCCAAAAATAATAAAATGTGCTAAAATAAATAAAATCACGATAATAAAGTTTTCCTTGTTTTCTACTTCCAAATCAAATCTTCAATCAAATTTCAAATTCAATCTTTCCAAATTCCAAATCTATATCAAATCTCAAATACCAAATTTCAAATCCACTTCAAATCACGATCAAATTTCAAATTCAAATCTCAAATTCCAACATTCAAATCAAATCTCAAATTCAATCTTTCCAAATTTCAAATCAAATTCTCAATCAAATTTCAAATCCAATCTCGATCAAGTTTCAAACTTGATCTTCCAAATTTCAAATCAAATCTTAAATCAAATTTCAATCGAGTTCAAACTCATCCTTCCAAATTTCTAAATTTCCGAATTCAATCTTTCCGGGCTTCAAGTCTCAATCAAAATCAAAATCTTTTGGGTCGAGGATTTACATCCAAGATCGCATCTTTAGGATTCTTTCCTATGACCGAAATCACATCAAATTCAACTCTTTTGGGTCGAGGATTTTACATCCAAGACCGCACCGCTTAGGATTCTTTTCCTATCGCACTGAAATACATCAAATCAAACTCTTTTGGGTCGAGGATTTTACATCCAAGACCGCATCGCTTTAGGATTCTTTCCTATCGTACCGAAGTACATCAAAATTCAAACTTTTGGGTCGAGGATTTTACATCCAAGACCGCACCGCTTTAGGATTCTTTTCCTATCGCACCGAAATACATCAAATTCAAATCTTTTGGGTCGAGGATTTTACATCCAAGACTGCACCGCTTTAGGATTCTTTTCCTATCGCACCGAAATACATCAAATTCAAACTCTTTTGGGTCGAGGATTTTACATCCAAGACCGCACCGCTTTAGGATTCTTTTCCTATCGCACCGAAATACATCAAATCAAACTCTTTTGGGTCGAGGATTTTACATCCAAGACCGCACTCGCTTTAGGATTCTTTTCCTATCGCACCGAAGTACATCAAAATTCAAACTTTTGGGTCGAGGATTTTACATCCAAGACCGCGACCGCTTAGGATTCTTTTCCTATCGCACCGAAATACATCAAATTCAAACCTTTTGGGTCGAGGATTTTACATCCAAGACTCGCACCGCTTTAGGATTCTTTTCCTATCGCACCGAAATACATCAAATTCAAATCTTTGGGTCGAGGATTTTACATCCAAGACCGCACTCGCTTAGGATTCTTTTCCTATCTGACCGAAATACATCAAATTCAAACCTTTTGGGTCGAGGATTTACATCCGAGACCGCACTCGCTTTAGGATTCTTTTCCTATCGCACCGAAATACATCAAATTCAAATCTTTTGGGTCGAGGATTTTACATCCAAGACCGCACCGTTTTAGGATTCTTTTCTTATTGCACCGAAATACATCAAATCAAACACTTTTGGGTCGAGGATTTCACATCCAAGACCGCACTCGCTTTAGGATTCTTTTCCTATCGTGACCGAAGTACATCAAAATTCAAACTTTTGGGTCGAGGATTTTACATCCAAGACCGCACTCGCTTTAGGATTCTTTCCCTATCGCAATGAAATACATCAAAATTCAAACTTTTGGGTTGAGGATTTACATCCGAGACCGCATCGCTTTAGGATTCTTTCCCTATTGCGATGAAATACATCAAAAATCAAACTCTCGAGGTTAAGGATTTTACATCCAACACCACTTTGCTCCGAGATCTCTTCTCATTGCAACGATTCAATCTAATCAATTCAATTTTCTTTCGAGGTTGGAGATGTTACATCTAAAACCTCGAAACTCCAATTTTCATTTCAAATCAAATCCCTCAAATTAATTTTCGACAAAACTTCAATTTAAATCGAAACTCCAAACTAAAATTTAAACTCACACATCAAAACATAAATTGAAACAAAATAAAATCTAAATCGAAATTCCCCCAGATCATGTGATTTGGGATTTACCTCCTTTTCCTTTCCCAGCCGAGAGTTCAAGAATCTCCGGCTCCGCAGATATACTCGACACTCCCCGACAGAACTCTTCTACTTCGTCCTAAGTTCGTCACTGGACATCCGTGTTGGTTTTGTTGATCGCTTCGGTCAACACCATACGCGCGGTGTGCTCCGTCACCACCACACCTATCGGGGTCCATTTGTCGACCTCATTTTCGATGAGGTCTTCCCTTCTTCTTTTTAGTGCTAGGATCTAGCCTTAGGCTTTTCCTTCGACTATCTTAGAGGACTAGAATCGGGACCCGCCTTTTAGAAATTCAAACCACTTCTAAACTCCCCGCAAACTCCACAAACTCGACTATAGACCCCTAATCACCTAGTAGGGTCGAAATCAAATGTGGAAGTTTAAAGGATGAGTTCCTATGGACTCTTCGGCCTTAGACTCGCCTCGGCGGCTCGGTCCAGTGAAGGGGCCGACTTACACTACACTTACACACTACATTTCCACACACTTCCTAAAACCACACCCATACCCAACTTAACCTCCCGACTCATGTAGGTGATTCACATGGATGGTCCTTAACCCCCAAGCCCTCGGCTCAGAGGTTAGGAACAACATAATGAATGCCTCAAATGAGTCCTTTCATGGCTCATATGGCTTGAAATGGCTTCATGGCTCAACCAAAATGATTTCTTTCCACCTAGATTCACCCAATCTTCAATTTCCCAAATTTTCAATTTTTGACCCCCGAGACCCTACACCTACTAAACCTACCCAAAACCTCGAAATTACCCAAATTTTTGCAAAATTTCCAAATTACCCAAAATTTTCCAAAATCAATCCCAAACATCTCCACATCACTCAAATTGATCATCCATACCCAAAAATACCAAAGATTCCAAAAATACCTCCCAATACCCTCCAAATACCCAAAATACCCTTCTTGGCCTAAAAATCCAAAAATTCAGAAAATTCCCAGAAAATTCCAGAAAATCCTAAATATTCCCAATTTCATTTTGTCCAACTACACCATAGGCCAATTTTGTCAATTTACCCTACTTTTGTCAAAACCCCCAAATCGACCCATTTTAACCCAAAGTGAACCCAATGTTAAACCAAACCTATCCAATTGACCCAAATTCTGGTCCAATTCAATTCTAAACTTCAATTCAACATTCCCAATACCAATTTAAACCAAATCCAAGTCCAATTTGATCGACATTTGGATCCAATCTCACTTTTGGCCTTAAAGCCCAATTTGGACCCATGACCCAAACTTAACCCAAACTCACCCAATTCAACTCCAATTAACCTCAAATCTTTTCTAAATCTTCCTTAACATTCCCACAAACAAAACCCTAACATTATTTGCCCAAAATTTGAACCCAAGTCCCACTCAAACTCAACCCAAGGTCAAAAGGCCCATTTTCGACCTAAACCCAAACCTAACCCAAATTCAACCCAATTCAAATCCAAACTCACCCCAAATTTGTTTCAAGTCACTCATGACACATCCATGAGCTAAACCCAACAATTATTTGGCCCAACCTCTTTACAAAATTCCCATCCATAAACTCATTTTTAAACTTAAAGGCCCACTTCCCTTAAACCCTCCTAAAAGCCCATTTCCTTCAAAATTCAAAAGCCCAAATCATCCTAAAGCCCACATGACACTTCCCCTCATCATCCATTTGATCAAAATCACCCCTAAGTTGCTAAAATCATCAATTAAACCATTCCAAATCAAGCCACATGTCAAATTACCCCCTAAATTGCCAAATATTTCTAAAACCCTTTTTCATGAAATAAACTCAACCTTTTCCCAAGCCAAATGCGAGCCATGAACAAGCCATTCTCAAGCCACATGAAGCCATGAGGGCTTTGACTTGTCACTAGTGCCATTTATGGCAAGAAGAGGGGGCTCTTTCTTAAGCCTCCTTAAGCCTTTTTTACCTTAAGCATGTCACACTCTAAACCATGCTTTAGCCACCTCATCTTCGATGGAGACTCCACCACTACATCTGAGGTCGACCCAACCGACCTCCTCAGCCCAAAACCAGGTCTCGGGAGGTGCACCCAAGCCCAAATTGCGTGGGTCGACCCAAATAAGCTCAAAATGGCCCCTTCCCCATTCTACTTTGATTCAACTCACTTTACACATGGCATTCGCCAATCGCTCACACTAAACCTCCAGCCCCCGACCCACCCGAGCTCGAGATGGTGACCATCGCTCGGCCGGCCGGCCACCGGGCCGCCGGAAAACACCATGGCCGAGAGCTCACATGTGAGCCAACATTGAAATTCTCACTCGCCGAGTCGCCCATCCCCAGCGGCTCACCATGGCCGATCTTCTCCTCACCGTAGCAGCTCGATCCCAAGCCCTAACTCCCCCGGGAGGCCCCCCGACCAACTCTATTTAAACTCCACCCCTCTCGGCCATGAGGAGGAGAGAAGCACAAACCTTGCCAAAACTCCGCCAAAATTGTTCCGCACCCTTCTCCATCCTTAGAGCACTTCGATCCCCAATGAAATCCCCCGCCATTTCTCCTCCGTAAGCTCAATTTCGTAGTCGAAATTCCACCCAAAACCAGGACACTTCTCCACAAGTGAGCCAATTCCCAAATCGATTGGCTCTACACCTTCACTCGGACCAAGAGAAGGTGTCCACCATCAAAAGCCCCATCTCCAGGCCACCCGAGCTTGCTCCAACCTCCAAGCTTTGTGGATCGGGCTTGGTCGAAATCATATCCAGACAATTCACTGCACCGGGAGACTTCATCCGGAGCTCACGGGACCCAATCGAAGGTGCAACAACTCTCGGATCGAAGCCACACTTCTCCGAGCCAAGGTATGAGCTAACTCTTCATCCCGAGCTTCCGGAGATTCTCCATTTCAAATGCCTTAATTTCAATGCATGTTAGCCGTATAGATGTGTTCGTCTCTTCAAGACGAATCCATAGAGTATAAGAACGTAAAAATCCATCGAGAATCGAGCGAGATCTTAGGGATTTAGTGTGGACGCGCTCTCGGCGAGAACACTTGGGGACGATGAACGGATGCCGTCCATTCAATACACGCGCGCGACGGACGGCCGGATCGCGTCGGACCAGGAGACGGTACGAGAACCGCGGGGCCCGGGCCGCCGACTCGATGGCGGCGTCCAATCGAGAGCGCGACACGTAGCCTTTCGGAGTCGCCGAGGATGCGCGCGGCGCCGCGCGGATAAGTAGAAAATTAGTGGTATTTTCTGATTTATTTAATTCCCTAAACTTCAAAAATTCATATCTTCGTGTAGAAAAATCATAAAAATAAAATAAAAATACCCTCTCGCTCAGTGAAGAGAGGAGAATAATGTGGAAAAGAAATCACTTAATTTCATCAAATATTTTATTTTTTATAATTTATTTACTCTCTCGCATTGTTTTAATTCTCCATGCATGCATACAATTCACCATGGCATGAGACCATAGGGCTTTTGAAGCCTCCGAATTTGGGAACATTCCCCGAATTTTCCAAAGTCGAGGCCATCCCTATGAAGAGTTCTCGATTTTTCAAGTTCGAGTCACTCGTTTTGAGTATTTTAATTCCAGTAAATAGCATGTTGTGGAATAAATTCTAGGAAAATTTGGTGATGTTCCTTATGACCATAGAACCCTAGGAAAAATAGATTTTGACTTAGTTCATTCAAAACAACCCTAATTGGCTTAAACACCCAAAATAGGTCTTTAATTAATTAGAGTTAACCAAGCATCAAATTGACTTGAAATCAATTCTCCACCGACCTTTAGGATCGTAGGAATCCACCATAAAAATTTGAAGTCAATCGGACTTGGTTAGCCCCACTAATCGGTCGATTAAGTCACTTAGCCATTTTAAACTTTAAAAATTCATAACTTTTAAAATACTTTTCAAAAATTCACCAAATTGGTTTTGGAGCCTCTCTGATATCAGGGGAACCTAAGAAAATTAAAATTTCAATTTTCTAAAAAAGTTGATTTTTAATAATATTTTAATATTTTTAATAATTAAAAATAAAATAATAAAAATCACAAAAATAATAAAATTCACCAAAATGTCACATTTTGAATTTTAATCACTTAGGAACAAATCCCACATTTTTCCTAGGTCTATTTAGTGAGATATTGAATTTTAAAGCCCTAGGGTAATTTTAAAATTAAAAAAAATGTATTTTCTAGCATTTTCACTAAAATAATTATAATAAATCATAGAAAAATCAGAAAATTGCAAAATTTGTTTCTCTGGTTTCCTTGATATCAGAGAGATTTTTGAAAAATATAAAATCCATTTTTCAACATTTATTTTATTTTTAAATTAATTAACACTCCAAAACTCAAAATAATTATAATAAAAATAATATAATTCAAAAAATCACCAAAATTGGTCCAAGTGCTTCTCTGGTCATTAGAAATGTCCCCTAATTTTCTTAAGGACAGAAACTTTCCTTTGGTCATGTTATCAAATTTTCCTCGAAAATCTCTATTTTCCACCAAAAATAATTATATAAATAAATTAAATACAGTAAAAATCACATTTTCTCCTCTCATGTCTTTATTGACATATGAGTGAAGTCACATAAAAATTTCAAGTTCATTTAAGTTCAATTTAGTGAGTTATGAAATTATTAAGCTTAAGGGGTAAAATGGTAATTAAACTTTCAACCCTTAATTAAAACTTTAGGTTTAATAAAAAAATCAACAAGTAAAACATTTGATCTTAATCTGATTTGGATGATTGAAATTTAAATAATTAAAGGGTAGAAACCCATTAAACAAATTTTAAAATAATTAAACTTTAATTAAATAATAGATTAAATTTGGAAGAATAATAAAATCGAATTATTAAAATAAGGGATATTTATTAGGAAGAGATTTATTCTTTAATTTAAAAATCCCTAAACTAATTATATCATTAACATTTAACTCTTAATTAAAATGATAACTCAAATTTAAAATATTAAAAGACTTAATCATTAAATCTAAAATTAAACTATTAAACTTTTAAAAATCTCAATTAAAATTAATAAATTAAATTAAATTAAAATTAAATTAAATTAATTAAATTAAATTAAATTAAATTAAATTAAATTAAATTAAATTAAATTAAATTAAATTAAATTAAATTTAAATTAAATTAAATTAAATTAAATAATTAAATTAAATTAAATTAAACAATTAAATTAAATTAAATTAAATTAAAAAATTAATTTAAATTAAATCAAATCAAATTAATTAAACATCAAATCAAATTAAATTAAATTAAGTTAAATTAAAACTCAATTAAATTAAATTGAATTAAATATAACATCACCTAAGACATAAAGAATTCAAAATAAATCTAAAGCAACTTCAACACTATTCCAAATTTAAACCCTTTAACTTAAATCAAATCATTTAAATACTAATTTACCCTCGAAAGCTTTGATTATTATAACTCCTAAATGAAACATTAAATGAAGTGCTACTTCACTCATAAGATATTCAAATGTCTTAATTCACCTGGCAAGTTAACAAAACTTGAAAACCTCGACGATCGATTCATTTATATAATTAAATTCATTTGGACTTAAAACAATCCTAGAAATATCGAAAAGATGTTTAAGATTCTTCTTAAGCACTTCCTCAATATGATAGGATATTTATAAGAACAATTTGACTTAATTGTTCTTCGATGAAGAAAATCGTCCTCAAACAAAAACACAAAGAACCTAGACGTCATAGGAGATGACTAACTATAGGATTAGGAATTTGGTAGAAAACCATAACCTTTCCCTTAGCTTTACCTAGGAACTTGCTTAAATATTCTAATCGTGTTTTAAGTGCAGCTTGGGATGACGGGAAGACCCTCCAGTACGCTTTTATTTTATCGCAATTTACTTTCGCAATTTACTTCCCCGCAATTTACTTTATCGCAAATGCACTTTACTTTTCTTGCATGATAAAACAACTTTTCGCGATAAAACAACTGTTGCATGAAAACCCACACCTTTAGGATAGATCCCTAAAACCGAAACCAAAACTAAGTTAAAAGTCATTGCAAGATAAAATTCACCGCCACAACATTTCAAAATATAAAACAACTCAAAATTTAATCACAAACGGAACACAAAACTACAATTGCAACTAAATTAAAACGTCCCGTTGGATGATCGGGAATACCTCGATGATGTAACCTACGTGTTGCTAACGGGATTTCCCACTGGCCTAAATGAAAGTGTGGAACTCATTCAGCTGAGTTTAGCAAATTCATCCGGACTAAGTGAATCCGATAAAAATAATGATGCCGAAGGATGGAACCGTGGATCTTAACCGTGTCGTTATAATCAACTTTAAGATTTGTTTTAATCAAAATACAAAACACTTGGAAATTAAGACTTCTCTAAACCAAAACACTTTTCTCATCTCCCGATTTATAATTTCTAAAACTAAACCTCTCGCAACAACAAGGAGCTTGGAGCATGGTGGGCAAGCACGGCCATCGTCATCAACAAAACTCGAACCTACTTCACAGAAACCTTCTTAGAATTAAACAACAAAGCCATAGGACTTCGAGGTAGCTCGCCTAATGCAACATAAATCCTCAACCTCTTCGTTAGGCATTTCGCATTGCAAATTAAGCCCTAACCGGTCTTAGGATTCCGAGGTAGTCGTCCGATACGACAATAAACCCTCACATCTTCTAGTGCTATTTGCTTGATTTTATCATACAAATATAAGCCCTAATTAATTAAAATCGGCAAGATCGAAATACTAAATAAACATTAGGACTTTCCTAAATTCAAGCCAAACGATAGGATAGTCGGAAATTACCGAAGTTCACTTCGAATCGTTGATTCCTCCTACCTTTCTTCCTTCGGATTCACAAAACAAAAATGTTCCAAATTTGATCCATTCCCTATCGAAATTCCAAAATTCAATCTTCGAAAACCTTAAACTTTGAAATTTCGAGAGCAGAATTATTGAGTTATTATCGAGAGTTTTCTTAGGTGATTCCCGTCACTTAAGATGTAATTAACTATAGTGGGCTTGCCCTTATAAGGAATTTTAAAGAACCTGAGTAATATAAACCCCGTTTAATACTTTCATATTAAGCAGGGAATTTGTCTGCTTATAAAATTGGTTCGCGACCAAACGGATGTCACAAAACTTCTAGTTTATTTGATCGAGCCCCACCCTCAAGCAGATGTGTCTATCCTTAGGGATAGATACACTGGCTTATGGTGCGGTGCTCATTTATATAAACTATTTGGGATGTGAGATCGGTTTAATCTCATATCTTAAAACTTTCAAATTTAAAATTATTTTCAAAGTCAAATACTACTTTCTAAATTATATATATATTTAAATCAAATTTAAAATTTAAATTCGCCGACAACTTCGTTAGGCGACCCCTTTTAAAATACAATACAACCTAAAAATATGCCGACAACTTCTGGCGACTCCGCTGGGAGAATTCCTCTCTCCATTATAATCAAATAATTCTGCTTTCAAAAATCGGTAGTGTATCCATGTCCCTAATGGATCAAACTACCCTTCTTTCCGTTGGAATACTATGTTCATTTCTATCTTGAACAAGTATAGCCAACATTCTCTCGGATTTAGGAGCCACTGTTTAGACACCCCTAAACAGAGAGGTTCCGAGATCCTTTTACCTCATTTCCGAGGTGGGGTGGACCCCCGATAAGTGTTAGTTTAGGAATGATCCTTCGAGTCGGGAAGTCTCGCTTAAGACTTTCTTTTCCTTTCCGAATCGGATTCCTTACCTTCTCTACACCTTCGAACATTCCGTTCTAAATAAACAAACCCTCTAATAAGTGATTCTTTTAACAAATGATTCTTTCTTATAAATACATGAACAAAGAATGAGTTCGGACTCTTTTAATTCCTTTCTTTTCGTCCCGAAGAAAAGAAGCATAACTCGGACCGACAACCGTAATCTACCTCGTGAAATGGAAGCCCCGAAATCGATTTTCTCCTTCACCAACGGATCGGACTTCGCCGTCTATAAGGATGAGCCGCCCGACAATGGGGTCATCCGATTTGGACGAGGATTCGAAAACACGAACGTCAAGGTCACCGACGTCTCCCTCTTTGCACCGACGAACAAGGTATCCGAAGCCGAGGAACCACCGCTCGAGTTCAACCTTAGGTCGACCCAAGAGTTTCCTCCCCGCAAAGGGTCCCGACTAGGAGGAGTACCGCCGTCCGCAGGAGGACCGTTCTCACTACCCCCACTCGGTCTAGTTGCTTCCGCACCTACCCCGACTTCGCCAAATCAAAGGGGAAAGAAATCCGAACTATGATAAACCCGTTACCGCGGAGGGTACGGATCTTCCCGTAAGACCTTCTGTCTTCGAAATCGGGTCCAGCTCGAAGATTCCGTCGCCGACAAAGACCCAAAGAAGAAATAGAAATAGAAGGATCGCCGTGGAAGCCGTAGCCGCCGAGATCGCCTTCCCGAGGAAATTCCGTAGCTGCCGAATATACACCGCTACCGTAATATACACCACCGCCCGACTACATACCACTTTTGGGAGGAAGCAGGTTCCATCCCCTCTCCGCCGCAGAGGACGAGGAGAATGTTCGCAAGATTGCCGCCACATTACCACGCCCCGCATACTACAACGATAGCCGCAAGAAAAGAACTAGAACTACGCCGTTTGCTCGACCGCAAACTTTGGTGAAAAGCTCAGCAAGAAGGAAAACCGCCCCGTGTCTGAAATTCTACGAAGGATAGGACGGGTGCCGGCCAAATCCCGTCTCGGGCCCCGAGTAGAACCCGCCGTCATGATAGAAAAGCCAAGCAAGAGAATGAAGGCTAGCCCGCCCGTCGTAGTATCGTATTCACAGACAGGAGGATACCACCTTCCAAGCATTCGGCCGATAGACCATCCGGTCACAGACCTTCCGCCGCTAGAAGGATGGTGCGGCGTCCCACTACGGGCAGCTGAGACCGAAACAGCTAGCCCGAGAAAGAAAGTCTCGCCGAGAGGCCGGAATCCGAAGAAAGTGCTACTCGCGATGAAGGGGACTCGTGAAAAAGGACCCGACAACCATCGCATGACAACCACAAAGATACACGTAAAGCTCCACTAGAAGATGCCATGGAAAAGCCGAGAACCGACATCCGACTGGTTGGCAAAAGAAAGAGAAGAAAAGTTCGGAGATGAGATCGACTCATCGGAATTCATGGACAACGAATATGCGGAAATCAACATGGTCGAGACACGAGCTTCATCGCCTTCTCAAGGTGCTCCTGCAGCCGCAGAAAGAGAGGAGCCGTAACCGATGAAGAGACGCCTTCGAGAAAAGGACGACACGATCGCTCAAATGGCGAAGAGGATGGAAGAGATGGCCATAGCTCTCGGCCACTCTCCGCAGTCAAGTACAACCACATAGAGAGACACCCCGTAAGTCATTCACATCGTAGACGGAGGAAAGGAGATTACATCCGTCAATCGGGATGACTCGACCGAAAAAGGATACAACACAAAGTATGATCCCCGAAAAGGATATCAAGAACTCGTAGAGCAGACAGGTGCGAGAAGCCTTAGCACAATCGAAGAACGGACATCCATTCGGACGGGTAGACCTTACCCGAAGAATTCGACGCCGTCCAATACCCGAAAGGCTTCGTACCACCTCTCGTTTAAGACCTTCGACGGAACCGGAACCCCCGACAAGCATGTCGCACACTTTCGTGCCGGCTGTCGCAATGCCGGCGGGAGCGATGCGCTACTCTTCCGACGGCTCGTTAGCAGTCCGTCGTGAATCGCCTTCGACCGGTATGCGAATTACCCAACGGTTCTGTGAAGACATTCTCAGAGCTAGAGAGTCTCTTCATTAAGCGATTTGCCGGAGCTCAGCACCACATCACTATAGGTGATTTAGTGGTAGAGAAACAAAGGCCGAATGAAACTCTAGTGGATTACATACTTCGATGGAGGAATTTAAGCATGAAGTGTGAACCACAACTGCAAGAACAACATGCAATCAGCATCTCGCTTAAAAGCATTCACGGCCCGATAAGCACTTCTCCTCAAGGGATTCACTATTAAGACTTTCGAGAAGTTGTTAAGCAAGGCCGGAAGCTTGCAAGAAGAGGCGAAGCAATTAAGTTTTGCCGACAAGACCGACAAGCGTAAGCCGTGAAGACCTTCGAGAAGAAATCCGGATCGTCGCAGTCAGCTGACAAAGGCAAACAACCGATGCAAATACCACCGTAACGGCCGCAAAGAACCACAACAAAATTACCAAGAACCCGGTCCAACTATCGATCGTCTCCGCAAGTATGAACAACCGTCTCGTCCGCAACGTACATCGAGGGAGCTTCGAGCGAGAGAATATCCGTTCAAAAATGAAGCGGACTGAAGATGTTCCGTAGCCTAATGAAAACTCCAGATTTCTAGCTGCCAGAGCCTAAAAGACCAGAGGAAGTCAACAAGAAAGGTGATCCCAACTTTTGCCCCTACCATCTGGATGCTTGGGCACAAGATGGAAGACCGCATTACCTTCAAAAGTTGGCTCAACGACAACCTTCTGAAAGGAAATATAACAATCCCGAAGGAGTACATGAAGGAACCCCGTAAAGGAGGTTCCGTCAATGTTATCTCAACCGATCCCGTCATTCCGATAGATCCCTATGCAACCGACGATGGATGGACTACCGCTCGGACAAGGTCTTCGAAGAAGATTTTAGATAACATCCGAACCGCTTCGGTGCGAGCTTCAATTCGCAGTTCGAGACCCGTTAAGCCGTACTATCACTCGCGATAGAAGAACCACCTCGACAGAGACAATCGAAGAGAAGAAGAAAATCGACGAAGAAGAGGGGACCGAGATTCCTAAGGCTGGACTAGGGGTCGCTTATCCTAGGATAGTTGTTTCCGATTCGGGGAGAAATCCCTCGAACCTCCGATTTTGTATGATTATCCGCTCACTTCTGGTGGGATCATATAATGATAAGGGTGATGGCGTTGGCTACGTTTTCGACCGTTTCTAACGATTACGTAACTAGCGACAATCCGGGCGTCGATTTCGATACCAACAACAATTCTCAAATCATACAAGATCTCGACGATCAAAATGACGAAGAAGGCATCCATCAAGGAGGCTACGAGAGTTCAACAAGCAACGGATCTATCTCGTGAGTTTCGAGGAGCTCCAGCTACGATAGAGTTAGAACCTTCGCATTTGGAAGATAATCCGAGAGAGCCGCTCATTCCGATTCGGAGGAGACACCGACAAACTCAACACTAGATTCGAAGAAATTACGAAGTCAACTTAAGAAGTGGAAGAGTTCTACCTCCGAGAACGGGTCCAAAAGACAAAGGAAAGGTGTGGTTGTTCAAGAAGAACCAACCCCAGCAGAAGAAATACCCATTCGAGAAGAAGCCGAGACGCATGAGAATAAAGTGGACTACAACGTGCTAGCCCATCTTAGGAAACTACCGGCCAAACTGAGCATTTACGATGCTCTCATCTTATCAAAGGAGATGAGGGAAGCTCTGATCAAGGCCTTACTTCGATCCGAAATTCGCTAGCTCAAATGGCCGGAGATTCCTTAGATGAGGTTTGCTCGTTAAAGGAACAAGCGAGGTGTTACCTTCACTGGACAATGACCTACTACTTGGGACGACAGCATCACAACCGACCGTTGTACATTTCAAGCTACAATCGGGAAGTTTACGCTCTCCGCAGTATTGGTGGATCCAGGAGCATCAATCAATATAATGAGTCTTCGAACACTAAGCATACTTGGAAATCGATGCTCGCGAGCTCGAGGCCGACAAAATGTTATTAAGAGGATTCAACCGTAAAGGAGAAAGAGCCCTCGGGTCAATAACGCTATCGATGAAGACCGGTGACTTAGCAAAGACAACCGCGAAATTTCATATAATCGATTCGAAACGTCGTTCAACGCTCTACTCGGGCCGACCATGGATACATGAAAACAGTGATGGTACCATCATCTCCGCATCGCTGCATCAAATATTACGATGGAGGGGAACAAGTGCATCAAAGGCGACTTACAACCATTCTCCGTACATGAGATCGGGATCCATGAAGATGCAACTTATTATGCACCGCCAAAGAAAACAATCTTCTCCGCAGATACCGTAACAAATGAAGCAAAGAAAGTTCGGGACAACGAAGAACCCGAAGTTCTAGTCCAACAGCTCACTCACCACTCCCTTCCGGCGAGATGGTGAAGGTTTCTCCACAACTCGCATCCGAGGTCGAGGCCGGGACGAGGCCGTGGTAGAGACACTAGGACAATCGGACGAGAGAAACCAACCATCAATGTTGATCGGGAAGATAGTTCCGAAGAAGAAAAAGAAATCAAGCAAGAAGCAGACAACAATAAGTCGAAAGAAGCCGCAATACAAGATCTCCCTCGAAGATGAAAAGAACGAAGAATACAAATCAATGTACGAGAAGATTAACCACTACGTACATACTATGACCCTAACTCCGATCCATTCTAATAAGATCGAGGGTATGGAGGTCAAAGAGGTACGTAGTGACGCGTGCAAAGCCGATCAAATTCTACCGCGGTGCTTCTTCCTCCAAAACCGAAAATAATGTACAATTCGAAGATGTCACTTCATCGAATTAATGGAATTACCTTTCGAGTGGTACTCTCCCCGTGTTCAAAATTTAATTCAACGTGGTTTCTTACCTCGACAATGGACAAAAGGCCAATCACAACATTTTGAAAAGTTATGGAATAACTCCGCCGTCCTCCCAATTCAAAGTATGGACTCGGATTCGGCACGTAGGGTCAGTCGACGATACCGAATTTTGCTTGGTTGTCACTTGCAAGTCCAATGAAAACTGCATGGAAACTACGGACGAACTCGAAGATTTACAAATCGGAGACGCTCCACCGAATTCGAAGAAGAAATTAAATCCACAATAGATGAGTTAACGGAAGTTAACTTAGGTACTAACGAAGAGCCTAGACCTACCTTTGTTAGCTCCTTACTCAATAAAGAAGACTCCAAAGAAATAATCAAGTTATTAATGGAATTTAAAGACTCGTTTTGCTTCGGAGCTACGATGAAATGCCGTGATTAGCTCCAGAGGTCGTAGTCCATAAGCTAAGAGTGGATCCTACTTGCTCCGACCGGACAAGGTCCCGAAGAATGCGTTTGGAAATCGAACAACAAGTTATAGCCGAAGTTAAAAAGCTAATAGACGCTAAATTTGTCCGCGAAGAACAATACCCGACTTGGCTAGCCAATGTGGTGCCGCCGTAAAGAAGAATGGTCGTATCGTAATTTGTGTGGACTTCGGAGATTTAAACAAGGCATGTCCAAAAGATGAATTCCCTCTACCGATTCCAGAACCGATGATCGATATTGCTTCGACACATGAAATATTCTCATTCATGGATGGATCTTCGTGATACAACCGGATAAAAATGGCTCCGTAAGATGAAAAGCTTACGACATTCGTAACGCCGATCGGAGTATTTTGCTACACAAGGATGCCATTCGGACCGAAGAACGCAGAGCAACTTACCAAAGAGCAATGACAAGAATTTTTGATGATCTCATCCACAATCAAGTCGAGTGCTACGTGGACGATGTCGTCATCAAAAGCAAAGTAAAGGAAAACCACTCGTATGATTCGAGAATTGTTTTCGAACGATTAAGACAATTTAACCTTAAGATGAATCCCTTAAAATGCGCCTTCGGCGTCACCTCCGGAAATTCTTAGGATTCGTTGTCCGACATCGTGGAATTGAAATCGACCCGGAGAAGATTAAAGCCATCTTAGAAATGCCGCCTCCCAAAACCTTAAAACAACTACGATCTTTTCAAGGGAAGCCGGCATATCTTCGACGCTTTATCTCAAACCTCGTCGAGTAGTGTCAGCCTTTCTCGGCACTAGTTAAAAGGACGCCAAATTTATTCGGGAAGAGAAATGCCGTAAGGCCTTCGAAGACATTAAACAATATTTAATGACACCTCCCGTCTTAGCAGCCCTGGTCTCGTGTAGATCGCCGATACTTTACACCGCGGCTTTAGATGACTCTCTCGGAGCCCCGTTAACCTGTGTCAATGATGAGGGTAAAGAAAATGCTCTTTACTACTTAAGCCGTCGTTTACTTCCGACTGAAGTAAGGTATCCCGCAATCGAAAAGCATTGTTCGGCCCCGATCTTCGCCGCTCAAAAGCTCGAGCACTACATGCTTTCTCATAAGGTCAACTCGATTTCGAAGTTTAATCCATCGCAATACTTCGATGACTCGTCCAACACTTTCCGGCAGACTTGCCGATGGTCAATGATATTATCGCAATTCGATATAACTTTCGTGCCTCTGCGTGCCGTAAAGGGACAAGTCTTAGCAGACTTCCTCGCAAAGACACCCTTTGCCGGCCGAATCTCCTCTCAATGACGATCCGCCGAATGAACAAATAATGAACCTAGAAGACCTCGACGATCGACGTTGGGAATTATATTTCGACGGAGCATCTTCAAGACACAAAGACGAAGAATCGCAAGTGATAGTGCCCGTAAGGCAGAATCGGGCTAATCTTTATAACACCGGAGCGGGGATGTTAAGATACTCCTACCACTGACGTAACCGTGTACAAACAACGAGCAGAATACGAAGCCCTCATAACGGGATTGGAATTAACCATTCAAATGGGGATAACAGACATCAACATCTACGGGGATTCACAGTTAATCATTCAACAGTATCGCGGACAATACAGAATTCTTAAAGCCAAGACTCGAACAATACTTCCAATATGCCATACAACTTGTTGAATAGATTCCAAATGTGACAATCTACAAAATTCCTAGAAAAGAGAATGCTTTAGCAGATGCTTTAGCCCGTCTCGCAAAAGAATTTGCTCGTTTGCAAGATGAATCGTTGGAAGTGTCGGCTCACTGGACGTCGGTCCTATCACAACTGACATGACATGATACACAAATCGAAGAAGAAAAAGAATCAACATGCAAGAAGTGATGTAAAAACACGTAAGATCAGGCGACAACCATCGATGAACTACCCGCAAACAGGAAAACTACTGGATGATAGGTCGCTAGCCCATCGTATCAAGAAAAGAACTCCGTCCTACGCATTAATAAACAACACATTATACGAAGGTCTTTCGATCAAATGCGGCTAAGGTGCCTAAGCGGGTCCGAGGCCCGTGAAATTGTTAAAGAGGTACATTCGAGACTCCGTGGCGCTCACCACGGGTCCAAAGATGAAAATGAAAATTAAAAGACTAGGTACTACCGGCCCTCGATGATGACCGACCGCATGAAAATCGCCAAGAGCCGTCACCAATGCCAAGTGCACCGGAGTGGTTCTACACCAACCTCCAAATGTGCTACACCCGACAATCGCGTCGCGGCCATTCGAATGTCGGGGCACGTATATAGTGGGTCCGATAGAACCACCATCTTCGAAAGGACATCGTTTCATTCTTGCGGCTACGATTACTTTTCCAAGGGCGAGCAAGGCTCCACTTAGAGAAGTGAAAGCACACCACGTGCCGCAGCTTTTCAAGAACCAAGTTGTCTACCGTTTCGGAGTGCCGCGCAGATCATCTCGTATAACGGGCCGCATTCGAAGCACACAAATCAACAATTTTGTCGAGAGACACGGAATCGACCGGCGATACTCGACAATTTACTACCCAAGAGCAAACGGCCTCGCCGAGGCTTTTAATAAAACTCTCGTTCAAATCTTAAAGAAAACCTCGGACGATAATAAGAGAAATTGGCACGAGAAATTGTTAGAAGCCTTATGGGCCTACCGGACAACCTTCGTAACTCCTACTCAAGCTACACCTTACGCTCCGGTGTATGGGTCCGAGGCAAGTGTTACCTTTAGAGGTTCAGCTTCCTTCACTCGTAATCGCAGCTTGCAAACAAGATCACGACGAAGAAAACGCCGTACTACGACTCGAAGAATTAGAAAGCTTGGAAGGGAAAAGACTTGCAGCAAGCAACGAATTTAGAACTATACCAAGCTAAAATGGTTCAAGCCCATGACAAACCGGTCCGCCCGAGAACCTTCAAAGTTGGTGACTTAGTTCTCGTTCTCAAGAGACCTATTCTCGCACACCGCAAGATAGGAGGAAAATTCGAACCCACTGGGAAGGACCGTTTCGTGGTCGAAGCAAGATACTCGGGAGGTTCCTACCGACTAGTGAATCGCCGTGGAGAACGACATATGCTTCCGATCAACGGACGATACTTGAAAAAGTATTACGCTACCCGATGTTTCGAAGGAATGAATTCTTCATCCCTAAGAAACACGAGCGAAGTAATTACTTGATGATCGGGTCCGAACCCAAAAATAATAAAATGTGCTAAAATAAATAAAATCACGATAATAAAGTTTTTCTTGTTTTCATCTTCCAAATCCAATCTCTCAACATCAAATCTCAAATTCAATCTTTCCAAATTCCAAATCAAATCTCAATATTTCAAATTCAAAATCAAATTCCATCTCTTGATCAAATTTCAAATTCAATCTTCAACCAAATTCCAAATCAACACTCGATCAAATCTCAAATTCAATCTTTCCAAATTTCAAATCAAATTCTCAATCAAATTTCAAATCCAATCTCGATCAAGTTTCAAACTTGATCTTCCAAATTTCAAATCAAATCTTAAATCAAATTTCAATCGAGTTCAAACTCATCCTTCCAAATTTCTAAATTTCCGAATTCAATCTTTCCGATGCTTCAAGTCTCAATCAAAATCAAAATCTTTGGTCGAGGATTTTACATCCAAGATCGCATCTCTGGATTCTTTCCTATCGACCGAAATACATCAAATTCAAATCTTTTGGGTCGAGGATTTTACATCCAAGACTCGCACCGCTTTAGGATTCTTTTCCTATCGCACCGAAATACATCAAATCAAACTCTTTGGGTCGAGGATTTTACATCCAAGATCGCACCGCTTTAGGATTCTTTTCCTATCGCACTCGAAGTACATCAAATTCAAACTTTTGGGTCGAGGATTTTACATCCAAGACCGCACTCGCTTTAGGATTCTTTTCCTATCGTACCGAAATACATCAAATTCAAATCTTTTGGGTCGAGGATTTTACATCCAAGATCGCACCGCTTTAGGATTCTTTTCCTATCGCATCGAAATACATCAAATTCAACTCTTTTGGGTCGAGGATTTTACATCCAAGACCGTACCGCTTTAGGATTCTTTTCCTATTGCACCGAAATACATCAAATTCAAACTCTTTTGGGTCGAGGATTTTACATCCAAGATCGCACCGCTTTAGGATTCTTTTCCTATCGCACCGAAGTACATCAAAATTCAAACTTTTGGGTCGAGGATTTTACATCCAAGATCGCATCGCTTTAGGATTCTTTCCTATCGCACCGAAATACATCAAATTCAAACCTTTCGGGTCGAGGATTTACATCCGAGACCGCACTCGCTTTAGGATTCTTTTCCTATCGCACTCGAAATACATCAAATTCAAATCTTTTCGGGTCGAGGATTTTACATCCAAGACCGCATCGCTTTAGGATTCTTTTCCTATCGCACCGAAATACATCAAATTCAAACTCTTTCGGGTCGAGGATTTACATCCAAGATCGCACCGCTTTAGGATTCTTTTCCTATCAGCACCGAAATACATCAAATTCAAATCTTTTGGGTCGAGGATTTTACATCCAAGATCGCACTCGCTTTAGGATTCTTTTCCTATCGCACCGAAATACATCAAATCAAACACTTTTGGGTCGAGGATTTCACATCCAAGACCGCATCGCTTTAGGATTCTTTTCCTATCGCACCGAAGTACATCAAAATTCAAACTTTTGGGTCGAGGATTTTACATCCAAGATCGCACCGCTTTAGGATTCTTTCCCTATCGCAATGAAATACATCAAAATTCAAACTTTCGGGTTGAGGATTTACATCCGAGACCGCATCGCTTTAGGATTCTTTCCCTATTGCGATGAAATACATCAAAAAATCAAACTCTCGAGGTTAAGGATTTTACATCCAACACCACTTTGCTTCCGAGATCTCTTCTCATCGCAACGATTCAATCTAATCAATTCAATTTTCTTTCGAGGTCGGAGATGTTACATCTAAAACCTCGAAATCTCCAATTTTCATTTCAAATCAAATCCCTCAAATTAATTTCGACAAAACTTCAATCTAAATCGAAACTCCAAACTAAAATTTAAACTCACACATCAAAACATAAATCGAAACAAAATAAAATCTAAATCGAAATTCCCCGCATCATGTGATTTGGGATTTACCTCCTTTTCCTTTCCCCGACCGAGAGTTCAAGAATCTCCGGTTCCGCAGATATACTCGACACTCCCCAACAGAACTCTTCTACTTCGTCCCAAGTTCGTCACTTGGACATCCGTGTTGGTTTTGTTGATCGCTTCGGTCAACACCAATACGCGCGTGTGCTCCGTCAGCTCACCACACCTATCAGGGTCCATTTGTCGACCTCATTTTCGATGAGGTCTTCCCTTCTTCTTTTAGTGCTTAGATCTAGCCTCAGCTTTTCCTTCGACTATCTTAGAGGACTAGAATCGGGACCCGCCTTTTAGAAATTCAAACCACTTCTAAACTCCCCGCAAACTCCACAAACTCGACTATAGACCCCTAATCACCTAGAGGGTCGAAATCAAATGCGGAAGTTTAAAGGATGAGTTCCTATAGGACTCTTTCGGCCTTAGACCGGCTCCGGTGGCCCGGTCTCAGTGAAGGCGGCCGACTTACACTACACTTACACACTACATTTCCACACACTTCCTAAAACCACACCCATACCCAACTTAACCTCCCGACTCATGTAGGTGATTCACATGGATGGTCCTTAACCCCTAAGCCCTCGCGCTAGAGGTTAGGAACAACATAAATGAATGCCTCAAATGAGTCCTTTCATGGCTCATATGGGCTTGAAATGGCTTCATGGCTCAACCAAAATGATTTCTTTCCACCTAGATTTACCCAATCTTCAATTTCCCAAATTTTCAATTTTCGACCCCCGAGACCCTACACCTACTAAACCTACCCAAAACTCTCGAAATTACCCAAATTTTCGCAAAATTTCCAAATTACCCAAAATTTTCCAAAATCAATCCCAAACATCTCCACATCACTCAAATTGATCATCCATACCCAAAAATACCAAAGATTCCAAAAAATACCTCCCAATACCCTCCAAATACCCAAAATACCCTTCTGCCTAAAAATCCAAAAATTCAGAAAATTCCCAGAAAATTCCAGAAAATCCTAAATATTCCCAATTTCATTTTGTCCAACTACACCATGGGCCAATTTTGTCAATTTACCCTACTTTTGTCAAAACCCCCAAATCGACCCATTTTAACCCAAAGTGAACCCAATGTTAAACCAAACCTATCCAATTGACCCAAATTCTGGCCCAATTCAATTCTAAACTTCAATTCAACATTCCCAATACCAATTTAAACCAAATCCAAGTCCAATTTGATTGACATTTGGATCCAATCTCACTTTTGCCTTAAAGCCCAATTTGGACCCATGACCCAAACTTAACCCAAACTCACCCAATTCAACTCCAATTAACCTCAAATCTTTTCTAAATCTTCCTTAACATTCCCACAAACAAAACCCTAACATTATTTGCCCAAAATTTGAACCCAAGTCCCACTCAAACTCAACCCAAGGTCAAAAGGCCCATTTTCGACCTAAACCCAAACCTAACCCAAATTCAACCCAATTCAAATCCAAACTACCCCAAATTTGCTTCAAGTCACTCATGACACATCCATGAGCTAAACCCAACAATTATTTGGCCCAACCTCTTTACAAAATTCCCATCCATAAATTCATTTTTAAACTTAAGGGCCCATCCCTTAAACCCTCCTAAAAGCCCATTTCCTTCAAAATTCAAAAGCCCAAATCATCCTAAAGCCCACATGACACTTCCCCTCATCATCCATTTGATCAAAATCACCCCTAAGTTGCAAAATCATCAATTAAACCATTCCAAATCAAGCCACATGTCAAATTACCCCTAAATGCCAAATATTTCTAAAACCCTTTTTCATGAAATCAAGCCAACCTTTTCCAAGCCAAATGCGAGCCATGAACAAGCCATTCTCAAGCCACATGAAGCCATGAGGGCTTCGACATTGTCATTAGTCCATTTATGGCAAGAAGAGGGGGATCTTTCTTAAGCCTCCCTTAAGCCTTTTTTACCTTAAGCATGTCACACTCTAAACCATGCTTTAGCCACCTAATCCTCGATGGAGACTCCACCACACATGCGAGGTCGACCCACCGATCCTCCTCAGCCCAAAACCAGGTCTTGGGGAGGTGCACCAAGCCCATTTGCATGGGTTGACCCAAATAGAGCTAAAATGGCCCCTTCCCCATTCTACTTTCGATTCAACCACTTTACACATGGCATTTGCCAATCGCACTACACTAAACCTCCAGCCCCGACCCACCCGACTCGAGATGGTGACCATTGCTCGGCCGGCCGGCCACCGTGCCGCCGGAAAACACCATGGCCGAGAGCTCACATGTGAGCCAACATCGAAATTCTCACTGGCCGAGCCGCCCCATCGCCCAGGTGGCTACCATGGCCGATCTTCTCCTCACTCGCAGCAGACTCGATCCCAAGCCCTAACTCCCCCGGAGGCCTCCCAGCCAACTCTATTTAAACTCCACCCCTCTCGGCCATGAGACGAGAAGAAGCACAAACCTTGCCAAAACTCGCCAAAATTGTTCCGCACCCTTCTCCATCCTTAGAGCACTTCATCCCCGTAGAAATCCCCCCGCCATTTCTCCTCTCGTAAGCTCAATTTCGGAGTCGAAATTCCACCCAAAACCAGAGACACTTCTCCACAAGTGAGCCAATTCCCAAATCGATCGGCTCTACACCTTCACTGCACCAAGAGAAGGTGTCCACCATCAAAAGCCCCATCTCCAAAGCCACCCGACTTGCTCCAACCTCCAAGCTTTGTGATCGGGCTTGGTCGAAATCATATCCAGTACATCCACTGCACCGGAGACTTCATCCGGAGCTCACTGGGACCCAATCGAAGGTGCAACAACTCTCGTATCGAAGCCACACTTCTCCGAGCCAAGGTACGAGCTAACTCTTCATCCCGAGCTTCCGGAGATTCTCCATTTCAAATGCTTTAGTTTCAATGCATGTTAATCAGTATAGATGTGTTCGTCTCTTCAAGACGAATCCATAGTAGTATAAGAACGTAAAAATCCATCGAGAATCGAGTGAGATCTTAGTGGATTTAGTGTGGACGCGCCTCGGGCGAGAACACTTTGGGACGATGAACGGATGCCGTCCATTCAATACACGCGCGACGGACGGCCAGGATCGCGTCGGACCGAGAGACGGTACGAGAACCGCGGGCCCGGCCGCCGACTCGGATGGCGGCGTCGAATCGGGAGCGCGCCGCGCGACCTCTTCGAGCCGCCGAGGATGCGCGCGGCGCCGCTCGGATAAGTAGAAAATTAGGGATTTTCTAATTTATTTAATTCCCTAAACTTCAAAAATTCATATCTCCGTGTAGAAAAATCAGAAAAATAAAATAAAAATACCCTCTCGCTCAGTGAAGAGAGGAGAATAATGTGGAAAAGAAATCACTTAATTTCATCAAATATTTTATTTTTTATAATTTATTTACTCTCTGCATTGTTTTAATTCTCCATGCATGCATACAATTCACCATGGCATGAGACCATAGGGCTTTTGAAGCCTCTGAATTTGGGAACATTCCCCGAATTTTCCAAAGTCGAGGCCATCCCTATGAAGAGTTCTTGATTTTTCAAGTTCGAGTCACTGTTTTGAGTATTTTAATTCCAGAGAATAAGCATGTTGTGAAATAAATTCTAGGAAAATTTGGTGATGTTCCTTATGACCAGAGAACCCTAGGAAAAATAGATTTTGACTTAGTTCATTTAAAACAACCCTAATCGACTTAAACACCCAAAATAAGTCTTTAATTAATTAGAATTAACCAGGCATCAAATTGACTTGAAATCAATTCTCCACTGACCTTTAGGATCAGAGGAATCCACCATAAAAATTTGAAGTCAATTGGACTTGGTTAGCCCCACTAATCGGGTCGATTAAGTCACTTAGCCATTTTAAGCTTTAAAAATTCATAACTTTTAAAATACTTTTCAAAAATTCACCAAATTGGTTTTGGAGCCTCTCTGATATCAGGGGAACCTAAGAAAATTAAAATTTCAATTTTCTAAAAAAGTTGATTTTTTAATAATATTTTAATATTTTTAATAATTAAAAAATAAAAAAAATAATAAAAATCACAAAAATAATAAAATTCACCAAAATGTCACATTTTGAATTTTAATCACTTAGGAACAAATCCCACATTTTTCCTAGGTCTATTTAGTGAGATATTGAATTTTAAAGCCCTAGGGTAATTTTAAAATTAAAAAAAAATGTATTTTCTAGCATTTTCACTAAAATAATTATAATAAATCATAGAAAAATCAGAAAATTGCAAAATTTGTTTCTCTGGTTTCCTTGATATCAGAGAGATTTTTAGAAAATATAAAATCCATTTTTTAACATTTATTTTATTTTTAAATTAATTAACACTCCAAAACTCAAAATAATTATAATAAAAATAATATAATTCAAAAAATCACCAAAATTGGTCCAAGTGCTTCTCTGGTCATTAGAAATGTCCCCTAATTTTCTTAAGGACAGAAACTTTCCTTTGGTCATGTTATCAAATTTTCCTTGAAAATCTCTATTTTCCACCAAAAATAATTATATAAATAAATTAAATACAGAAAAATCACATTTTCTCCTCTCATGTCTTTATCGACATATAAGTGAAGTCACATAAAAATTTCAAGTTCATTTAAGTTCAATTTAGTGAGTTATGAAATTATTAAACTTAAGGGGTAAAATGGTAATTAAACTTTCAACCCTTAATTAAAACTTTAGGTTTAATAAAAAAATCAACAAGTAAAACATTTGATCTTAATCTGATTTGGATGATTGAAATTTAAATAATTAAAGGGTAGAAACGCATTAAACAAATTTTAAAATAATTAAACTTTAATTAAATAATAGATTAAATTTGGAAGAATAATAAAATCGAATTATTAAAATAAGGGATATTTATTAGGAAGAGATTTATTCTTTAATTTAAAAATCCCTAAACTAATTATATCATTAACATTTAACTCTTAATTAAAATGATAACTCAAATTTAAAATATTAAAAGACTTAATTAAATCATTAAACTCTTTTAAAAATCTCAATTAAAATTATAAATTAAATTAAATTAAAATTAAATTAAATAATTAAATTAAATTAAATTAAACAATTAAATTAAAATTAAATTAAATTAAATTAAATTAAATTAAATTAAATTAAATTAAATTAAATTAAATAATTAAATTAAATTAAATTAAACAATTAAATTAAATTAAATTAAATTAAAAAATTAATTTAAATTAAATCAAATCAAATTAATTAAACATCAAATCAAATTAAATTAAATTAAGTTAAATTAAAACTCAATTAAATTAAATTGAATTAAATATAACGTCACCTAAGACATAAAGAATTCAAAATAAATCTAAAGCAACTTGAACACTATTCCAAATTTAAACCCTTTAACTTAAATCAAATCATTTAAATACTAATTTACCCTCGAAAGCTTTGATTATTATAACTCCTAAATGAAACATTAAATGAAGTGCTACTTCACTCATAAGATATTCAAATGTCTTAATTCACCTGGCAAGTTAACAAAACTCGAAAACCTCTGGACGATTGATTCATTTATATAATTAAATTCATTCGGACTTAAAACAATCCTGAAATATTGAAAAGATGTTTAAGATTCTTCTTAAGCACTTCCTCAATATGATAGGATATTTATAAGAACAATCTGACTTAATTGTTCTTTCGATGAAGAAAATCGTCCTCAAACAAAAACACAAAGAACCTAGACGTCATAGGAGATGACTAGCTATAGGATTAGGAATTTGGTAGAAAACCATAACCTTTCCCTTAGCTTTACCTAGGAACTCGCTTAAATATTCTAATCGTGTTTTAAGTGTAGCTTGGGATGACGGGAAGACCCTCCGTGTACGCTTTTATTTTATCGCAATTTACTTTCTTGCAATTTACTTCCTCGCAATTTGCTTTATCGCGGATGCACTTTACTTTTCTTGCATGATAAAACAACTCTTTTCTTGCATGATAAAACAACTCGTTGCATGAAAACCCACACCTTTAGGATAGTCCCTAAAACCGAAACCAAAACTAAGTTAAAAGTCATTGCAAGATAAAATTCACCGCCACAACATTTCAAAATATAAAACAACTCAAAATTTAATCACAAACGAACACAAAACTACAATTGCAACTAAATTAAAACGTCCCGTTGGATGATCGGGAATACCTCGGATGATGTAACCTACGTGTTGCTAACGGGATTTCCCACTGGCCTAAATGAAAGTGTGGAACTCATTCAATCGAGTTTAGCAAATTCATCCGGACTAAGTGAATCCGATAAAAATAATGATGCCTGAAGGATGGAACCGCGGGATCTTAACCGTGTCGTTATAATCAACTTTAAGATTTGTTTTAATCAAAATACAAAACACTTGGAAATTAAGACTTCTCTAAACCAAAACACTTTTCTCATCTCCCGATTTATAATTTCTAAAACTAAACCTCTGCAACAACAAGGAGCTTGGAGCATGGTGGGCAAGACGGCCATCGTCATCAACAAAACTCGAACCTACTTCAAGAAAACTTTCTTAGAATTAAACAACAAAGCCATAGGACTCCGAGGTAGCTTGCCTAATGCAACATAAATCCTCAACCTCTTTGTTAGTGCATTTGCATTGCAAATTAAGCCCTAACCGGTCTTAGATTCCGAGGTAGTCGTCCGATACGACAATGAACCCTCACATCTTCTAGAGTCATTTGTTTGATTTTATCATACAAATATAAGCCCTAATTAATTAAAATTGCCAAGATCGAAATACTAAATAAACATTAGGACTTTCCTAAATTCAAGCCAAACAATAGGATAGTCGGGAAATTACCGAAGTTCACTTCGAATCAGTTGATTCCTCCTACCTTTCTTCCTTCGGATTCACAAAACAAAATGTTCCAAATTCGATCTATTCCCTATCGAAATTCCAAAATTCAATCTTCGAAAACCTTAAACTTTCAAATTCTTGAGAGCGGAATTATCGGTTATTATCGAGAGTTTTCTTAGGTGATTCCCGTCACTTAAGATGTAATTAACTATAGTGGCTTGCCCTTATAGGGAATTTTAAATAACCTGTGTAATATAAACCCCGTTTAATACTTTCATATTAAGCTGTGGAATTTGTCAGCTTATAAAATTGGTTCGCGTACCAAACGGATGTCACAAAACTTCTAGTTTATTTGATCGAGCCCCACCCTCGAAGCGATGTGTCTATCCTTAGGGATAGATACACGGTGTCATGGTGCGGTGCTCATTTATATAAACTATTTGGGATGTGAGATCGGTTTAATCTCATATCTTAAAACTTTCAAATTTAAAATTATTTTCAAAGTCAAATACTACTTTCTAAATTATATATATATTTAAATCAAATTTAAAATTTAAATTCGCCGACAACTTCGTTAGGCGACCCCCTTTTAAAATACAATACAACCTAAAAATATGCCGACAACTTCTGGCGACTCACGTGGGAGAATTCCTCTCTCCATTATAATCAAATAATTCTGCTTTCAAAAATCGGTAGTGCATCCATGTCCTTAATGGATCAAACTACCCTTCTTTCCGTTGGAATACTATGTTCATTTCTATCTTGAATGAGTATAGCCAACATTCTCTCGGATTTAGGAGCCACTGTTTAGACACCCCTAAACGGAGAGGTTCCGAGATCCTTTTACCTCATTTCCGAGGTGGGGTGGACCCCGATAAGTGTTAGTTTAGGAATGATCCTTCGAGTCGAGAAGTCTTGCTTAAGACTTTCTTTTCCTTTCTGAATCGGATTCCTTACCTTCTCTACACCTTTGAACATTCCGTTCTAAATAAACAAACCCTCTAATAAGTGATTCTTTTAACAAATGATTCTTTCTTATAAATACATGAACAAAGAATGAGTTCGGACTCTTTTTAATTCCTTTCTTTTCGTCCTGAAGAAAAGAAGCATAACTCGGGACCGACAACCGAGTCTACCTCGCGAAATGGAAGCCCCGAAACCGATTTTCTCCTTCACCAACGGACCGGACTTCGCTGTCTATAAGGATGAGCCGCCCGACAATGGGGTCATCCGATTCGGACAGTGGATTCGAAAACACGAACGTCAAGGTCACCGACGTCTCCCTCTTCGCACCGACGAACAAGGTATCCGAAGCCGAGGAACCACCGCTCGAGTTCAACCTCAGGTCGACCCAAGAGTTTCCTCCCCGCAAAGGGTCCCGACTCAGGAGGAGTACCGCCGTCCGCGGAGGACCGTTCTTACTACCCCCACTCGGTCTAGTCGTTTCGCACCTACCCCGACTTCGCCAAATCAAAGGGAAAGAAATCCGTAACTATGATAAACTCCGTTACCGCGGAGGGTACGGATCTTCCTCGTAAGACCTTCGTCTTCGAAATCGGGTCCAGCTCGAAGATTCCGTCGCCGACAAAGACCCAAAGAAGAAATAGAAATAGAAGGATCGCCAGGAAGCCGTAGCCGCCGAGATCGCCTTCCGGAGGAAATTCCGAGTTGCCGAATATACACCGCTACTCGAATATACACCACCGCTCGACTACATACCACTTTCGGGAGGAAGCGGGTTCCATCCCCTCTCCGCCGCAGAGGACGAAGAGAATGTTCGCAAGATTGTCGCCACATTACCACGTACCCGCATACTACAACAATAGCCGCAAGAAAAGAACTAGAACTACGCCGTTCGCTCGACCGCAAACTTTGGTAGAAAAGCTAGCAAAGAAGGAAACTCGCCCCGTGTCGGAAATTCTACGAAGGATGTGGACGGGTGCCGGCCGAATCCCGTCTCGGGCCCCGAGTAGAACCCGCCGTCATGATAGAAAAGCCAAGCAAGAGAATGAAGGCTAGCCCGCCCGTCGTAGTATCGGATTACAGATTAGGGAGGATACCACCTTCCAAGCATTCGGCCGATGCACCATCCGGTCATGCGACCTTCCGCCGCTGAAGGATGGTGCGGCGTCCCACTACGGGCGATCGAGATCGAAACAACAGACTCGAGAAAGAAAGTCTCGCCAGGAGGCCGGAATCCGAAGAAAGTTCTACCGCGATGAAGGGGACTCGTGAAAAAGGACCCGACAACCATCGCATGACAACCACAAAGATACACGTAAAGCTCCACTAGAAGATGCCTTGGAAAAGCCGAGAACCGACATCCGATGGTCGGCAAAAAGAAAGAGAAGAAAAGTTCGGAGACGAGATCGACTCATCGGAATTCATGGACAACGAATATGCGAAATCAACATGGTCGAGACACGAGCTTCATCGCCTTCAAGGTGCTCCCGCAACGCGCAGAAGAGAGGAGCCGTAACCGATGAAGAGACAGCTTCAGGAAAAGGACGACACGATCGCTCAAACGGCGAAGAGGATGGAAGAGATGGCCATAGCCTCCGGCCACTCTCCGCAGTCAAGTACAACCACATGTAGAGACACCCCCGTAAGTCATTCACATCGTAGACGGAGGAAAGGAGATTACATCCGTCAATGGGGATGACCAACCGAAAAGGATACAACACAAAGTATGATCCCCGAAAAGGATATCAAGAACTCGTAGAGCAACGAGTGCGAGAAGCCTTAAGACAATCGAAGAACGGGACATCCATTCGGACGGGTAGACCTTACCCGAAGAATTCGACGCCGTCCAATACCCGAAAGGCTTCGTACCACCTCTCGTTTAAGACCTTCGACGGAATCGGAACCCCCGACAAGCATGTCGCACACTTTCGTGCCGGTTGTTGCAATGCCGG
Organism: Papilionanthe hookeriana x Papilionanthe teres; assembly: GCA_022702705.1. Classification (NCBI taxonomy): domain Eukaryota; kingdom Viridiplantae; phylum Streptophyta; class Magnoliopsida; order Asparagales; family Orchidaceae; genus Papilionanthe; species Papilionanthe hookeriana x Papilionanthe teres. The sequence goes on from JAKZJZ010000456.1 coordinate 45,592, forward strand.
CGGGAGCGATGCGCTACTCTTCCGACAGCTCGTTAGCATCCGTCGGAATCGCCTTCGACCGGTATGCGGAATTACCCAACGGCTCGCTGAAGACATTCTCGCAGCTAGAGAGTCTCTTCATTAAGCGATTTGTCGGAGCTCAGCACCACATCACTATAGGTGATTTAGATGGTAGAGAAACAAAGGCCGAATGAAACTCTAGTGGATTACATACTTCGATGGAGGAATTTAAGCATGAAGTGTGAACCACAACCGCAAGAACAACATGCAATCAGCATCTCGCTTAAAAGCATTCACGGCCCGATAAGCACTTCTCCTCAAGGGATTCACTATTAAGACTTTCGAGAAGTTGTTAAGCAAGGCCGGAAGCTTGCAAGAAGAGGCGAAGCAATTAAGTTTCGCCGACAAGACCGACAAGCGTGCCGGTGAAGACCTTCGAGAAGAAATCCGGATCGTTGCAGCGAGCTGACAAAGGCAAACAACCGATGCAAATACCACCGTAACGGCCGCAACGAACCACAACAAAATTACCAAGCAACCCCGGTCCAACTATCGATCGTCTCCGCAGATGAACCACCGTCTCGTCCGCAACGTACATCGAGGGAGCTTCGAGCGGAGAATATCCGTTCAAAAATGAAGCAAGTACCGAAGATGTTCCGCAGCCTTAATGAAAACTCCGGATTTCCAACTGCCGTAGCCCAAAAGACTCGGAGGAAGTCAACAAGAAAGGTGATCCCAACTTTCGCCCCTACCATCGGATGCTCGGGCACAAGATGAAGACTGCATTACCTTCAAAAGTCGGCTCAACGACAACCTTCTGAAAGGAAATATAACAATCCCGAAGGAGTACATGAAGGAACCCCGTAAAGGAGGTTCCGTCAATGTTATCTCAACCGATCCCGTCATTCCGATAGATCCCATATGCAACCAACGATGGATGGACTACCGCTCTGGACGAGGTCTTCGAAGAAGATTTTAGACAACATCCGAACCGCTTCGTGCGAGCTTCAATTCGTAGTTCGAGACCCGTTAAGCCGGTACTATCACTCGCGATAGAAGAACCACCTCGACAGGAGACAATCGAAGAGAAGAAGAAAATCGACGAAGAAGAGGGGACCGAGATTCCTAAGGCTGGACTAGGGGTCGCTTATCCTGAGATAGTTGTTTCCGATTCTGGGAGAAATCCCTCGAACCTCCGATTTTGTATGATTATCTCGCTCACTTCGTGGGATCATATAATGATAAGGGTGATGGCGTTGGCTACGTTTTCGATCGTTTCTAACGATTACGTAACTAGCGACAATCCGGGCGTCGATTTCGATACCAACAACAATTCTCAAATCATACAAGATCTCGACGATCAAAATGACGAAGAAGGCATCCATCAAGGAGGCTACGAGAGTTCAACAAGCAACGCGATCTATCCGCGAGTTTCGAGGAGCTCCAGCTTACGATAGAGTTAGAACCTTCGCATTTGGAAGATAATCCAGAAGAGCCAGCCATTCCGATTCGAGAGGAGACACCGACAAACTCAACACTAGATTCGAAGAAATTACGAAGTCAACTTAAGAAGTGGAAGAGTTCTACCTCCGAGAATGGGTCCAAAAGACAAAGGAAAGGTGTGGTCGTTCAAGAAGAACCAACCCCGACAGAAGAAATACCCATTCGAGAAGAAGCCGAGACGCATGAGAACAAAGTGGACTACAACGTGCTAGCCCATCTTAGGAAACTACCGCCAAACCGAGCATTTACGATGCTCTCATCTTATCAAAGGAGATGAGAGAAGCTCGATCAAGGCCTTACTCGATCCGAAATTCGCTTAGCACAAATGGCCGGAGATTCCTTAGATGAGGTTTGCTCGTTAAAGGAACAAGCGAGGTGTTACCTTCACTGGACAATGACCTACTACTTGGGACGACGAGATCACAACCGACCGTTGTACATTTCGGCTACAATCGGGAAGTTTACGCTCTCCGCAGTATTGGTGGATCCAGGAGCATCAATCAATATAATGAGTCTTCGAACACTAAGCATACTTGGAAATCGATGCTCGCGAGCTCGAGGCCGACAAAATGTTATTAAGAGGATTCAACCGTAAAGGAGAAAGAGCCCTCGGTCAATAACGCTATCGATGAAGACCGGTGACTTAGCAAAGACAACCGCGAAATTTCATATAATCGATTCGAAACGTCGTTCAACGCTCTACCTGGGCCGACCATGGATACATGAAAACAGGATGGTACCATCATCTCTGCATCAGTGCATCAAATATTACGATGGAGGGGAACAGTGCATCAAAGGCGACTTACAACCATTCTCCGTACATGAGATTGGGATCCATGAAGATGCAGCTTATTATGCACCGCCAAAGAAAACAATCTTCTCCAGAGATACCGTAACAAATAAAGCAAAGAAAGTTCAGGACAACGAAGAACCCGAAGTTCTAGTCCACCGCTCACTCACCACTCCCTTCCGGCGAGATGGTGAAGGTTTCTCCACAACTCGCATCCGAGGTCGAGGCCGGGGACGAGGCCGTGGTAGAGACGCTAGGACAATTAGACAGAGGAAACCAACTATCAATGTTGATTGGGATGATAGTTCTGAAGAAGAAAAAGAAATCAAGCAAGAAACAGCAACAATAAGTCGAAAGAAGCCGCAATACAAGATCTCCCTCGAAGATGAAAAGAACGAAGAATACAAATCAATGTACGAGAAGATTAACCACTACGTACATACTATGACCCTAACTCCGATCCATTCTAATAAGATCGAGGGTATGGAGGTCAAAGAGCTACGTAGTGACGCGTGCAAAGCCGATCAAATTCTACCGCGGTGCTTCTTCCTCCAAAACCGAAAATAATGTACAATTCGAAGATGTCACTTCATCGAATTAATGGAATTACCTTTCGAGTGGTACTCTCCCCGTGTTCAAAATTTAATTCAACGTGGTTTCTTACCTCGACAATGGACAAAAGGCCAATCACAACATTTTAAAAAGTTATGGAATAACTCCGCCGTCCTCCCAATTCAAAGTATGGACTCGGATTCGGCACGCAGGGTCAGCTGACGATACCGAATTTTGCTTGGTTGTCACTTGCAAGACCAATGAAAACCGCATGGAAACTACGGACGAACTCGAAGATTTACAAATCGGAGACGCTCCAC
>JAKZJZ010000457.1:0-48751 GCA_022702705.1 Papilionanthe hookeriana x Papilionanthe teres
ATTCCAAGGTTTGGCTCCTCCCCATGTCTCGGCCATGGCGTTTTCCGGCGGCCTGGTGGTCGGCCGGCAGGCAAGGGTCACCCTCAAGGCCAGGGAGGTCAGGGATGGGACTTGGTGCAAGCAATTGGCAATTGCCATGTGTAAAGGCTTTGATTCAAAGTAGAATGGGGCATGGCTAGTTTTGAGTCTAAATGGGTCAATTCACCCATTTGGGCTTGGTGCACCCTTCAAGGTGGCTTTGGGTGCTGTGGGGGATCAAAGGGATCAGCTGGTTTGGCATGGAGAGGTCTCCATCCAAATATATTTGGATTAAATCTAAGTTTAGGTGAATCATGATTAAGGCTAATGAGCTTTAGGGATTAAGGAAAGCCCCCCCTCTTCTTACCCAATATGGCATGGTGGAGTGTCCAAGGCCCTCATGGCTCACATGTGGCTCATGCATGGCTTCATGGCTCACCTTTGGCTTGGGAAAGTTGAGTCAATTTCATGGAAATGGATTTAAGGAAAATTTTGGTATTTTAGGGGTGATTTGGCATGAGGCTTAATTTGGAATTATTTGATGATGTGATTAGAACTTAGGGAATGGCTTTGATTAAGTGGATGGCAAATGGAAATGTCATGAGGGCTTTAGGGTAGATTTTGGGCTCATTGAAATGGTTTTAGATGGGCTTTTAAAATGGTTTAGGAAAGTGGGCTTTTGAATTTTAAAATGGATTTTGGGATGAAATTTTGGTAAAGGCTTGGGCCAAATAATTGTTGAGTTTGGTTTAGGGATGTGTCATGAGTGGTTTGAAACAAATTTGAGGTGATTTGGGTTTGAATTGGGTTGGATATGGGCCTTTTTGGTAAAGAGGCTAAGGTGGGCCAAAATGGGCTACCATGGGCCAAAGTTGGGCTAGAGTTGAAATTGATGTAAAATTAATGTTGGGAAATGTTTATGGGAGTGTTTCAAAGAGGTTTTGGCTTTGGTTAGGTTTTGATTTTGGGATTTGGGCTCATTTGGGTTAAGTTTGGGTTTAGGTCAAAATTGGGCCTTTTAGCTTTGGGTTGAATTTGAGTGGGGTTTGGGTCTAAATTTTGGGCAAATCATGTTAGTGTTTTGCTTGTGGGAATGTTAAGGAAGATTTAGAAAAGATTTGGGGTTAATTGGAGTTGAATTGGGTGAGTTTGGGCTAAATTTGGGTCATGGGTCCAAATTGGGCTTTAAGGCCAAAAGTGAAATTGGATCCCAATGCCAATCAAATTGGGCTTGGATTTGGTCTAGATTGGTGTTGGGGATGTTGAATTGAAGTTTAGAATTGAATTGGACCAGAATTTAGGTCAATTGGGTAGGTTAGGTTTGACATTGGGTTTACTTTGGGTTAAAATGGGTCAAATTGGGGATTTTGATAAAAGTGGGGTAAATTGAAAAAATTGACCCATGGTGTAGTTCAACAAAACGAAATAGGGAATATTTGGGATTTTCTGGAATTTTCTGGGAATTTTCTGAATTTTTGGATTTTTTGGCTAAGAGGGGTATTTTGGGTATTTGGGGGGTATTGGGAGGTATTTTTGGTTATGGATGATCAATTTGAGTGGGGAGAAAATGTTTAGGATTGGTCTTGAGGAATTTTGGGTAATTTAGGTGATTTTGGAAATTTTGGGTAGTTTCAAGGGCATTTGGTAGGTTAGGCGGGTGTAGAGTCCCGGGGGTCAAAAATTAAAAATTTGGAAAATTGAAGATTGGGAGAATATAAGTGGAGTAAAATCATTTTGGTTGAGCCATGAAGCCACGTCAAGCCCATATGAGCCATGAAGGGACTCATTTGAGGCATTCACTATGTTGTTCCTAACCCTCTTAGCCAAGGGCTTAGGGGTTAAGGACCATCCATGTGAATCACTTACATGAGTCGGGAGGTCGAGTTAGGTATAGGTGTGGTTTTAGGAGGTGTATGGAAGTGTAGTGTATGAGTGTAGTGTGTGTGTAAGTCAACCCCTTCATCGGACCGGGCCACCTGGGCGGTCCTAAGGCCAAAGAGTCCTATAGGAACTCATCCTTTAAACTTCCACACTCGATTTCAACCCTCTAGGTGATTAGGGGTCTACGGTCAAGTTTGTGGAGTTTGCGGGGAGTTAAGAAGTGGTTTGAAATTCTAGATGGTGGATCCCAATTCTAGTCCTCTAAGATAGTCAAAGGAAAAGCCTAAGGCTAGATCCTAAGTACTAAAGAGAAGAAGAGAAGACCTCATCAAAAATGAGGTCAACAAATGGACCCCCAATAGGTGTGGTGAGCTGACGGAGCACACCGCGCTTATTGGCGTTGACCGAAAAGATCAACAAAACCAATCACAGATGTCCAAGTGACAAACTTAGGACGAAGTAGAAGAGTTTCCGCTGGGGAGTGTCAAGTATATCTCTAAGACTGGAGATTCCTGAACTCTCGCTGGGGAAAGAAAAAGGAGGTGAATTCCAAATCACAAGATCCGGGGAAATTTCAATTTAAATCTTTGTTTCAGTTTAAGTTTTGATGTGTGAATTCAGATTTCAACTCGAGTTTCAATTTAGATTGAAGTTTTGTTAAGATTAATTTTGAAGGGATTTGATTTGAAATGAAAATTGAAATTTTGCGGTTTTAGATGTAACATCCTCAACCTCAAAAGAAAATTGAATTGATTGGATTGAATCATTACAATGAGGAGAGATCTCGCAGCAATGTGGTATTGGATGTAAAATCCTTAACCTCAAGAGCTCGATTTGGTGTGCTTCATTGCAATAGGAAGAGAATCTAAAGCAATGCGGTATTGGATGTAAAATCCTCAACCTCAAGAATTTGATTTTGATGCATTTCAGTGCAATAGGGAAAGAATCCTAAAGCAGTGCGGTATCGGACGTAAAATCCTCAACCTCAAAAAGTTGATTTTGATGTATTTCAGTGCAATAGGAAAGAATCCTAAAACGATGCGGTATCGGATGTAAAATCCTCGACCTCAAAAAGTTGATTTTGATGTATTTCAGATGCAATAGGGAAAGAATCCTAAAGCGAGTGCGGTATCGGATGTAAAATCCTCAACCTCAAAAAGTTGATTTTGATGTATTTCAAAGGCAATAGGGAAAGAATCCTAAAGCGATGCAGATCTCGGATGTAAAATCCTCAACTTCAAAAAGTTGATTTTGATGTATTTCAGTGCAATAGGGAAAGAATCCTAAAGCGAGTGCAGTCTCGGATGTAAAATCCTCAACCTCAAAAAGTTGATTTTGATGTATTTCGGTGCAATAGGGAAAGAATCCTAAAGCAAGTGCGGTCTCGGATGTAAAATCCTCAACCTCAAAAAGTTGATTTTGATGTATTTCGATGCAATAGGGAAAGAATCCTAAAGCAAGTGCGGTCTCGGATGTAAAATCCTCAACCTCAAAAGGTTGATTTTGATGTATTTCAGTGGCAATAGGGAAAGAATCCCAAAGCGATGCCAGTCTCGGATGTAAAATCCTCAACCTCAAAAAGTTGATTTTGATGTATAATTGACTTTGCAACGATTTGTAATGTTGATTTGAAAAGTGTGGAATTTTGGTGTTTCGAGAATTTCATGAAAGTTGTAAAAGACTTTCATGGAAGGAAATAGATTAGGAGGGAATATGTAGATGTTACATATCCCATTCAGAAGAGTTGATTGAAAGTTGCTGGTTTGGATTGAATGTGATTCCTCGCCATCAGATTCGATCCGTGTCAATGGAATCAACCGCTTCCTTCCCAGACAAGGGAGAGAGTAGAACAGGTTGGACTTCAGATTTGGAAGGGTAAGTTTGAATTTGACTGAGGTTTGATGTGAGATCTGGAAAGATCGAATTTGAAATTTGATTGAGACTTGATTTGAAATTTGGAAAGATTGAATTTGAAATTTGATTGAGATTTTGTGGTCATTTTGTTTGTCTTTTATCGATTCAAATTTTATTTTATCACGAATTTGGAGTTTATCATTTTTTAGATTTTAAGGAAAGTTTTTTTTTATTCTTTTTGTTTCTTTTCCGTTCTTTGTTCGAAGTTCATTTAACTTTTAATGGCGTTTCCCAGTCAATTTGCACAAAAGAGGTGAAGGCCAAAATTGTGACATGGTCACTTTCATTCCAATCATGCTGAAGATACATCGTACAACTCGATCTGGAATACATCTCATACAATCCATATAGACTCAAAACGGACTATGTATGATCTTTGTCGATTCATCCAAAAGGGTATCTGTCAAAAATCCATGTCTGAATAGTGAGGTACATGGTCAATAACATCACCTTCCAAGCCATCCTTGGCAAGGATGCCGTATGGATGTACGTTGGAGGTGTGATATTTTCCATGTAACTCACAGCTCGTAAGGCCGGAGGCTCTCTAACTCCGGGTCTGGCTGGAAGTGGTAAGGTGCTTTCCGGTCGTCCATCCTTCCGAAAGTAACCGAGATCCGCTTCACTCGGTACTCCCGGTATGCAATGCTTAGCGACATCCGCTCCGTTGCCCTTCGGCATCATGACGGAACCTACCGGTAATGGTATCTTTACCGGCCCTCGGAACTCACCTGGGCCTCGCTATCCGGAGGTCGGATCCGAACATGATATTACACTCGTTCGTAAAAGAAACTCGTGCGAAAGGTCCGACAAAGTCGTGGTGATCTATGTGCGGGGTATACAGTCACCCTTCTTGTAAATATTGATGATGCAACCGTTGGGTATGCAATCTGACGGCAATACCCCCCATGTTATCATTCTTTTTACCATCCTTTTAATGACTAATGGCATTGGATCCACTCGGCCATGACGGAGTATCCCGGTGGGTTTCCTTTCCTGTCTTCTCGCGAAGTTATAGCAGCATCCACATTGTATTGTAATTCTCCCCTTACCCGGCATCCATCTCCGGGGTTCCGAGTAAGTGTTTTCTCTTAAGCGACCCGCTCGGCCCATCTTTTTCAAATCCCGGATGCGATCCACGATTTGTTGTTGTTCATATTCCGAGAACACGTCCGTATGTAGCTCGAGGCCTTCAAGTATATTGATCCTCCCGCCTCCGATTCTCTCGAAATATTCAAAAGTTTTCTTCTGGACATTATGTATTCTTTCTAACTCGTATTCTGGAATAATTTGCAAATGACGAGGCCTGGTGACGTACTGTGGGATATACGGCTCAATCCCTTCACGTTCTCCTGCATACCTCGGTTCCTCGGGGATGATGTCCATCGGGACATCCTCCGGGGTTGCTTCTGCAACAAGGTCATGCATTACCGGTGGCTTCATCTGGTGGCGTAATAGCCTTCTTTCTTCTGTTCTTCTTGAGATTTCTCTGGTCTTTTCTGTCGTCCTGGGAGCTGGTCTCCTTTCTTCAGGTTCCTGGCGAACCGGTATTCTCGAAGTATATGTACTGGCAGTAGCAACTTCCTCGTCGCGCTGGTCCGCTGCTAATTTAGTTAGCATCTTGCGGATACGGCGATTTTTGTTTCTCCGTTGAGTTGCTGTGAGAGTAGCTCTTCGTACTTCCTGAGTTTCTGTGGGCGCGGCGCTGATAAGTCTGCCCTCTGCTGTAGCGACTACAGATTTGATTTTCTTGTCTTCTTCAGTGTCTGTTTTTCTTTTCCTGCTGTTGGATTGGTGGCTTGGGCCACCCACTTTCATTATCGTCCGACCGGGCAATTCCTCTCGGTCAATTGGGACCCGGTCACTTTCCTCGTATTGCGAGCTCGCCGGCGCGAAGTCTGAGTCAATCTCTATTATCGCTCCATCTTTCACCCTCTTTTCATCGAGTGCAAGGCTTACGCCATTTCTAAAGTTCAGGACCAACCGCCCGCTCGACATTTCCCTGCGAAAAGACAAGGAAAAGGATCAGGGGCTGTACTAAGAACAAGAACATTAAGAAAATGTTTATTAAAGACAAAAATTTATTTTTATATTCAACAAGAATGAAGTGGGAAAAGATCAGGAAAGAGATTTTGACTTGGAAGAGAGAAAACAAGGAAAACTTTATTATCATGATTTTATTTATTTTAGCACATTTTTGTTATTTTTGGGTTCGGACCCAGTCATAAGTAATTACTTTACCCGTGCTTCTAGGGATGGAAAATTCACTCCTTCGAAACATCAGGTAGCGTAATACTTTTTCAAGTATCGTCCATTGATCGGAAGCATATGTCGTTCTCCTTGGCAGTTCACTAGCTGGTAGGAGCCTCCTGAGTAGACTGTCTCAACCACAAACGGTCCTTCCCAAGTGGGTTCAAATTTTCCTCCTATCTTGCGGTGTGCAAGAATAGGTCTTTCGAGAACGAGAACTAAGTCACCAACCTTAAAGGTTCTCGAGCGGACCGATCGTCATGGGATTGAACCATCTTAGCTTGGTATAGTTCTAAATTCCGCTCGCATCGCAAGTCTCTTCCCTGCCGACTTTCCAATTCTTCTAGTCGTAATCCGGCATTCTCTTCGTCGTGAGTTTGTTTGCAGCTCGCAATCCTAAGTGAAGGAAGTCGGACTTCTAAGGGTAACACTCGCCTCGGACCCATACACCGGAGCGTAAGGTGTAGCTTCGAGTAGGAGTTCGAAGGTTGTCCGGTAGGCCCATAAGGCTTCTAACAACTTCTCGTGCCAATTTCTCTTATTATCGTCCATGGTTTTCTTTAAAATTTGAACGAGAGTTTTATTAAAAGCCTCGGCAAGGCCGTTTGCTCTTGGGTAGTAAATTGTTGAATATCGCCAGTCGATTCCGTGTCTCCTGACAAAACTGTTGATTTGCATGCTTCTGAATGCTGACCCATTATCCGAGATGATCCTGCGCGGCACCCCGAAACGGTAGACAACTTGGTTCTTAAAAAACTGTAGCACGTGGTGTGCCTTCACTTCTTTGAGTGGAACCGCCTCGCCCACTCGGCAAAGTAATCCGTAGCCGCAAGAATGAAGCGATGTCCTTTTGACGACGGTGGTTCTATTGGACCCACTATATCCGTGCCCCAACATTCAAATGGCCACGATGCAATTGTCGGATGTAGCACATTTGGAGGTTGGTGTAGAACCACTCCGTGCACTCGGCACCGATGACGGCTCTTGGCGATTTTCATGCGCTCGGTCATCATCGAGGGCCGTAGTACCCTAGTCTTTTAATTTTCATTTTCATCTTTGGACCCGACTGGTGAGCGCCACAGAGTCCTGAATGTATCTCTTTAACAATTTCACGAGCCTCGGACCCGCTTAGGCATCTTAGCCATGTTGACCTCATTTTTTGATGAGGTCTTCTCTTCTTCTCTTTAGTACTTAGGATCTAGCCTTAGGCTTTTCCTTCGACTATCTTAGAGGACTAGAATTGGGATCCACCATCTAGAATTTTAAACCACTTCTTAACTCCCCGCAAACTCCACAAACTTGATCGTAGACCCCTAATCACCTAGAGGGTTGAAATCGAGTGTGGAAGTTTAAAGGATGAGTTCCTATAGGACTCTTTGGCCTTAGGACTGCCTTGGGTGGCCTGGTCTGATGAAGGGGCTGACTTACACACACACTACACTCATACACTACACTTCCATAAACCTCCTAAAACACACCCATATCCAATTTGACCTCCTGACTCATGCAGGTGATTCACATGGATGGTCCTTAACCCCTAAGCCCTTGGCTAAGAGGGTTAGGAACAACATAGTGAATGCCTCAAATAAGTCCCTTCATGGTTCATGTGGGCTTGATATGGCTTCATGGCTCAACCAAAATGATTTTATTCCACTTACATTCACCTAATCTTCCATTTTCCAAATTTTTAATTTTTGACCCCCGGGACCCTACACCCGCCAACCTACCCAAAGCCTCGAATAACTCCAAATTTCTCAAAAATTTCCAAATCACCCAAAATTCTCCAAAATCATTCCCAAACATTTCCACATCACTCAAACTGATCATCCATAACCAAAAATACCAAAAATTCCAAAAATACCTCCCAATACCCTCCAAATACCCAAAATACCCCTCTTAGCCAAAAAATCCAAAAATTCAGAAAATTCCCAGAAAATTCCAGAAAATCCCAAATATTCCCAATTTCATTTTGTTCAACTACACCATGGGCCAATTTGGTCAATTTACCCCACTTTTATCAAAACCCCCAATTTGACCCATTTTAACCCAAAGTAAACCCAATGTCAAACCTAACCTACCCAATTGACCTAAATTCTGGTCCAATTCAATTCTAAACTTCAATTCAACATCCCCAACACCAATCTAGACCAAATCCAAGCCCAATTTGATTGACATTGGGATCCAATTTCACTTTTGGCCTTAAAGCCCAATTTGGACCTATGACCCAAACCTAGCCCAAACTCACCCAATTCAACTCCAATTAACCCCAAATCTTTTCTAAATCTTCCTTAACATCCCCATAAACAAAACACTAACATGATTTGCCCAAAATTTAGACCCAAACCCCACTCAAATTCAACCCAAAATCAAAAAGCCCAATTTTGACCTAAACCTAAACCTAGCCCAAATGAGCCCAAATCCCAAAATCAAAACCTAACCAAAGCCAAAACCTCTTTGAAACACTCCCATAAACATTTGCAAACATTAATTTTACATCAATTTCAACTCTAGCCCAACTTTGGCCCATGGTAGCCCATTTTGGCCCACCTTAGCCTCTTTACCAAAAAGGCCCATATCCAACCCAATTCAAACCCAAATCACCTCAAATTTGTTTCAAACCACTCATGAAGCATCCCTAAACCAAAACCACTAATTATTTGGCCCAAACCTTTACAAAAAATTCTCATCTATGAACACATTCTTAAACTTAAAAGCCCACTTCCCTTAAACCTTCCTAAAAGCCCATTTCCTTCAAAATTCAAAAGCCCAAATCATCCTAAAGCCCACATGACACTTCCCCTCATCATCCATTTGATCAAAATCACCCCTAAGTTTCAAAATCATCAATTAAACCATTCCAAATCAAGCCACATGTCAAATTACCCCCTAAATGTCAAATATTTCTAAAACCCTTTTCATGAAACAAGTCAACCTTTTCCCAAGCCAAATGGAGCCATGAACAAGCCATTCTCGAAGCCACATGAAGCCATGAGGGCTTTGACTTGTCATTAGTCCATTTATGGCAAGAAGAGGGGGTTCTTTCTTAAACCTCCTTTAACCCTTTTTTACCTTAATCATGTTACACACTAAACCATGTTTAGCCACCTCATCATGGATGGAGACTTCACCACTCCTTCTAAGCTGACCTAAATGATTCCCTCAGCTCAAAATCAGAGCTTGGAAGGGTGCACCAAGCCCAAAATGGTGGGTTGACCCAAACCAAGCCAAAGTGAGCCTTCTCCCATTCCATTTAAATCAAACTCCTTTACACATGTCAAACCTCAATCGAATGCACCAAACCCAGCACCGACCCACTCGAACAAGATGGTGACCAATGCCGCCGGCCGACCACCGTGTCGCCGGAAAACACCATGGCCGAGAGCTCACATGTGAGCTAACTTTGGGATTCTACCTTGCCGAGCCGCCCCATGCCCAATGGCCACCATGGTTGTTCCGCCTCGACCTAAGCAGCTCGATCCCAAGCCCTAACTCTCCCGGGAGGCCCTCCACCCTCTCCTATTTAAACACCACCCTTCTCGGCCATGAGAGGTGCTGAACCAAACCTTAAGGAAACTCCGCCAAAATCATTCCGCATCACTCTCTACACATAGAGCATTTGATCCCCACCGAATTCCAGCCCAATTCCCTCCACCGAGCTCAATTTTGAGCTCAAACTTTAGCCTAAAAACCAGGACACTTCTCCACAAGTGAGCCAATCCCCAAATTGATCGGTTCTACACCTTCACCGGACCAAGGGAAGGTGTCCACCAAGAAAAGCCCCATCTCCGAGGCCACCCGAGCTGCTCCGGCCTCCAAGCATTGTGATCGGCCGTGGTCGAAGTCCAACCTAGACAATTCACTGCGACCAGGAGACTTCATCTTGAGCTTGCTAGGATCCAATCGAAGGTGCAACAACTCTCAGATCGAAGCTTCACTTCTCTGAGCAAAGGTATGAACTCATTCTTCTTCCCGAGCTTACAGAGATTCTCCATTTCATTTGAATAAATTTCAATGCATGTTTACCGTATGGATGTGTTCGTCTCTTCAAGACGAATCCATAGAGCATAAGAACACGAAAATCCGTTGAGAATCGAGTGAGAAATTAGGGTTAGAAGGTTGACGGTCACGGGATCGCACTAGTCGTAGACGATGACCAGGAGCCGTTGGATCGCGCGTGTATCGAGCGGACGGTTCAGATTGCGCCGGACCAGGGAATGATACGTGAACCGCTGGTCCCGGGACGACTGACTCAGATGGCGGCGCCCAATCACAGCGCGACACGTACCCCTTCGGAGCTGCCGATGTTTCGCTGGCGCCGCGTGGATAAGTAGATAAATAGGGTATTTAATGTATTTATTAAATATCAGAAAATTTAAAAATTCATAACTTTGTGTAGGAAAATCAGAAAAATAAAATAAAAATACCCTCTTGCTCAGTGAACAGAGGAGAATAATGTGGAAAAGAAATCATTTAATTTCATCAAGTATTTTATTTTTTATAATTTATTTACTCTCTGCATACATTTAATTCTCCATGCATGTATACAATTCACCATGGCATGAGACCATAGGGCTTTTGAAGCCTCTCGAATTTGGGAACATTCCCCGAATTTTCCAAAGTCGAGGTCATCCCTATGAAGAGTTATTGAATTTTCAAATTCATGTCACTGTTTTGAGTATTTTAATTCTAATAAATAGCATGTTGTGAAATAAATTCTAGGAAAATTTGGTGATGTTCCTTATGACCAGAGAACCCTAGGAAAAATAGGTTTTGAGTTAGTTCATTTTAGACAATCCTAATTGGCTTAAACACTCAAAATAGGTCTCTAATTAATTAGAGCTAACCATACATCAAATTGACTTCAAATCAATTCTCCATTGACCTTTAGGGTCAGAAGAACCCACCATAAAAATTTAAGGTCAATTGGACTTGGTTAGCCCTATTAATTGGGTTGATTAAGCCATTTAGTCATTTTAAACTTTAAAAATTCATAACTTTCAAAATATCTTTCAAAAATTCACCAAATTGGTTTTGGAGCCTCTCTGATATCAGGGGAATTTAAGAAAATTAAAATTTCAATTTTCTAAAAAAGTTGATTTTTAATATTATTTTAATATTTTTAATAATTAAAAAATAATAAAAATCACAAAAATAATAAAATTCACCAAAATGTCACATTTTGAATTTTAATCACTTAGGAACAAACCCCATATTTTTCTTAGGCCTATTTGGTGAGATATTAATTTTTAAAGCTCTAGGGTAATTTTAAAATTAAAAAATGTATTTTCTAGCATTTTCACTAAAATAATTATAATAAATCATAGAAAAATCAGAAAATTGCAAAATTTGCTTCTCTGATTTACTTGATATCAGAGAGATTTTTGAAAAACATAAAATTCATTTTTCAACATTTATTTTATTTTTTAAATTAATTAACACTCCAGAACTTAAAATATTTATAATAAAAATAATGAAATTCAAAAAATCACCAAAATTGGTCCAAGTGGTCCCCTGGTCATTAGGAATGTCCCCTAATTTTCTTAAGGACAGAAACTTTCCCTTGGTCTTGTTATTAAATTTTCCTTGGAAATCTCTATTTTCTACCAAAAATAATTATATAAATAAATTAAATACGTAAAAATCACATTTTCTCCTCTCATGTCTTTATTGACATATGAGTGAAGTCACATAAAAATTTCAAGTTCATTTGAGTTCAATTTAGTGAGTTATGAAATTATTAAGCTTAAAGGGTAAAGTGGTAATTAAATTTTTTTTATCCTTAATTAAAACTTTAGGTTTAATAAAAAATTAACAAGTAAAATATTTGATCCTAATCTGATTTGGATGATTGAAATTTAATAATTGAAGGGTAGAAACCCATTAAGCAATTTAAAATGATTAAACTTTGATTAAATAATTGATTAAATTTGGAAGAATAATAAAATTGGAATTATTAAAATAGGGATATTATTAGGAAGAGATTTATTCTTTAATTTAAAAAATCCCTAAATTAATCATTTCATTAGTGTTTAATTCCTAATTAAAATGATAATTCAAATTTAAAATATTAAAAGACTTAATCATTAAACTAAAATTAAATTATCGAACTCTTTTAAAATTTTAATTAAAATTAAAATGAATAAAATTAAATTAAATTAAAAATTAAATTAAATCAAATTAAATCAAATTAAAAATTAAATTAAATTAAAAATTAAATTAAATTAAATTAAATTAAATTAAAAATTAAATTAAATTAAATAAATTAAATTAAATTAAATTAAATCAAATTAAATAAAAAAAATTAATTAAATTAAATCAAATTAATTCAATGTAACATCAAATCAAACTAAATTGAATTAAATTGAATTAAATTAAATTAAATTAAATTAAATTGAATTAAGTTGAATTAAATAACATCACCTAAGACATAAAGAAATAAGCCTAAAATAACTTGAACACTATTCCAAATTTAAACCCTTCAATTGAAATTAAGCTAAATCACAAACCATTTGAACACCAATTTACCCTCAAAAGCTTTAGTTATCATAACTCCTAAACGAATATTAAATGAAATGTTACTTCACTTATAGGACATTCAAATATCCTAGTTCACTGAGCAAGTTAACAAAACTTGAAAACCTCGGACGATCGATTCATTTACATAATTAAATTCATTTAGACTTAAAACAATCCTAGAAATATTGAAAAGATGTTTAAGATTCTTCTTAAGCACTTCCTCAATATGATAGGATATTTATAAGAACAATTGAACTTAGTTGTTCTTTGATGAAGAAAATCGTCTTCAAACCAAAAACACAAGGAACCTAGACGTCATAGGAAATGACTAGCTATAGGATTAGTGAATTTGGTAGAAAACCATAACCCTTACCTTAGCTTTACCTAGGAACTTCGCTTAAATATTCTAACCGTGTTTTAAGTGCAGCTTGGGATGACGGGAAGACCCTCCGGTACGCTTTTATTTTATTGCGATTTACTTTACGGTAATTTATTTAATCGCATCGCACTTATTTTTCTTGCATGATAAACAACAGATTGCATGAAAACCTACACCTTTAGGACAGTAAACCAAAACCGAAACCCATAACTAAATTAAAAGACACTACAAGATAAAATTCACCTCCACAACATTTCAAAATATAAGACAACTCAAAATTTAATCACAAACGAACACAAAACTACAATTACAACCGAATTAAAACGTCCTGTTGGATGATCGGGAATACCTCGGATGATGTAACCTACGTGTTGCTAACGGGATTTCCCACGGTCTAAATGAAAGTGTGGAACTCATTCAACTGAGTTTAGCAAATTCATCCGGACTAAGTGAATCCGATAAAAATAATGATGCTCGGAAGGATGGAACCGCGGGATCTTAACCGGTGTTGTTATAATCAACTTTAAGATTTGTTTTAATTAAAACACAAAAAATACTTGGAAATTAAGACTTCTCTAAACCAAAACACTTTTCTCATCCCCCGATTTATGATTTCTAAAACTAAACCTCTCGCAACAACAAGGAGCTCGGAGCATGGTGGGCAAGACGACCATCGTCGTCAAGCAAAACTTGAACCTACTTCACAGAAACTTTCCTAGAATTAAACAACAAAGCCATAGGACTTCGAGGTAGTTCGCCTAGCGCAACATAAATCCTCAACTCTTCGTTAGGCATTTGCATTGCAAATTAAGCCCTAACCTGGTCTTAGGATTCCGAGGTAGTCGTCCGATACGATATAAACCCTCATATCTTTCGATGCTATTTGTATGATTCTATCATATAAATATAAGCCCTAATTAATTAAAATTGGCAAGATTAAAACATTAAATAAACATTAGGACTTTCCTAAATCCAAGCCAAACAATAGGATAGTCGGGAGATTATCGAAGTTCACTTCGAATCCGTAATTTCTCCTACTTTTCTTCCTTTGAATTCCCGAAATAAAATGTTCCAAACTCGATCTATTCCCTATCGAGATTCAAAAATTCAATTCTTCGAAAACTTAAACTTTGAAATTCTTGAGAGCAGAATTATTGATTATTATCGAGAGTTTTCTTAGGTGATTCCCGTCACTTAAGATGTAATTAACTATAGGGCTTGCCTTATAGGGAATTTTAAAGAACCCAGGTAATATAAACCCTGTTTAATGTTTTCATATTAAGCAGGGGAACTTGTCGGCTTATAAAATTGGTTCGCAGACCAAACGGATGTCACAAATCTTCTAGTTTATTTAACCGAGCCCCACCATCAAGCGCTGTGTTTATCCTTAGGGATAGATACACGGTTTGTGATGCGGTGCTCGTTTATATAAACTATTTGGGATGTGAGATCGGTTTGATTTCATATCTTAAAATCTTTAAATTTAAAATTATTTTCAAAATCAAATACTACTTTCTAAATTATAACTATATTTAAATTAAATTTAAAATTCGCCGACAACTTCTGTAGGCGACCCCTTTTAAAAAAAATATACAACACTCAACCTAAAAATATGCCGACAACTTCTGGCGACTCCGCTGGGGAAAAATTCCTCTCTCCATTCTAATAAGACAATTCTGCTTTCAAAAATTGGTAGTGCATCCCTATCCCTTATGGATCAAACTACCCTTCTTTCCGTTGGGATACTATGTTCGTTTCCACCTTGAACAAGTATAACCAACATTCTCTCGGATTTAGGAGCCACTGCTTAGACACCCCTAAACAGAGAGGTTCCGAGATCCTTTTACCTCATTTCTGAGGTGGGGTGGACCCCCAATAGGTGTTAGTTAGGAGTGATCCTTCGAGTCGAGAAGTCTTGCTTAAGACTCTCTTTTCCTTTCCAACTCCGATTCGCATTCCTTACCTTCTCTACACCTTTCGAACACTCCATTCTAAATAAACAAACCCTCTAATAAGTGATTCTTTTAATAAGTGATTCCTTCTTATAAATACATGAACAAGAATGAGTTCGGACTCTTTTCAATTCCTTTCTTTTCGTCCTAAAGAAAAGAAGCATAACTCGGGACCGACAAACCCGAATCTACCCCGCGAAATGGAAGCCCCGAAACCGATTTTCTCTTTACCAATGGACCGGACTTCGCCGTCTATAAGGATGAGTCGCCCGACAATGGAATCATCCGATTTGGACAAGGATTTGAAAACACGAACGTCAAGATCACCGACGTCTCCCTCTTTGCACCGATGAACAAGGTATCCGAAGCCGAGGAGCCGCCGCTCGAGTTCAACCTTAGGTCGACCCAAGAATTCCCTCCTCTACAAAGGATCCCGACTAAGAGGAATATCGCTGTCCGCAGAGGACCGTTCTTACTACCCCCACCGGTCTAGTTGTTTCCGCACCTACCCCGACTTTTGCCAAATCAAAGGGGAAAGAAATCCGGAATTATGATGGACTTGTTACCGTGGAGGGTACGGATCTTCTCGTAAGACCTTCGTTTTCGAAATCGGGTCCAGCTTCAAAGATTCCGTCACCGACGAGGACCCAAAGAAGAAACGAAGTAGAAGGATCGCTAGAGAAGCCGTAGCCGCCGAAATTGCTTTCCTGGAGGAAATTCCAGAATCGCCGGAATATACGCCGCCGCCCGAATACATACCACTCTTGGGAGGAAGCGGGTTTCATCCCCTCTCCGCCGCAGAAGATGAAGAAAATATTCGCAAGATTGCCGCCACATTACCACAGCCCGCATATTACAACGATAGCCGCAAGAAAAGAACTAGAACTACGCCGTTTGCTCGACCGCAAACTTTGGTAGAAAAGTTAAGAAAGAAGGAAAACCGCCCGTATCGAAATTCTACGAAGGATAGGGCGGGTGCCACCAAATCCCGTCTTGGGCCCCGAGTAGAACCCGCCATCATGACGTAAAAGCCAAGTAAAAGAATGAAGGCTAGTCCGCCCGTTGTCATCTCGTGATTACAAATTAGGGAGGATACCACCTTCCAAGCATTTGGCCGACGCACCATCCGGTCCTAGACCTTCGCCGTTAGAAGGATGGTATGGCGTCCCACTACCGGGCAGCTGAGATCGAAACGAAGCAGCTCGAGAAAGAAAGTCTCGCCAGAGACTTGAATCGAAGAAAGTGCTACCGCGATGAAGGGGACTCGTGAGAAGGGGACCCTAGCAGCCTATCGCACGACAACCACGAAGACACACGAAAGCCCCGCTAGAAGATGCCATGGAAAAGTCGAGAACCGATATCCGACGATCGGCAAAAGAAAGAGAAGAAAAGTTCGGAGACGAGATTGATTCATCGGAATTCATGGACGACGAATACGCGAAATCAACATGGCCGAGACACGAGCTTCATCGCCTTCGCAAGGTGCTCCCTGCGCACGCAGAAAGAGAGGAGCCGTAACCGATGAGAAGGCAACTTCAGGAAAAGACGACACGATCGCTCAAATGGCGAAGAGGATGGAAGAAATGGCCGTAGCTCCGGCCACTCTCCGCAGTCAAGTACAACCACATAGAGAGACACCCCCGTAGGTCATTCACATTGTAGACGGAGGAAAGGAGATTACGTCCGTCAATGGGGATGATCACCGAAAAAGGATACAACACAAAGTATGATTCCCGAAAAGGATATCAAGAACTTGGTGGAACAAAGAAAGTGAGAAGCCTTAGCACAATCAAAGAGCGTGACATCCATTCGGACGGGTAGACCTTACCCGTAAGAATTCGACGCCGTCCAATACCCGAAAGGCTTCGTACCACCTCTCGTTCAAGACCTTCGACGGAACCGGGAACCCCCGACAAGATGTGGCACACTTTCGTGCCGCTTGTTGCAATGCCGGCGGGAGCGATGCATTACTCTTCCGACGCTTCGTCAGCGGTCCGTCAGAATCGCCTTCGACCGGTATGCGAATTACCAAATGGTTCGGTGAAGACGTTCTCGCAGCTAGAGAACCTCTTCATCAAGCGATTCGCCGGAGTCTCAGCACCACATCACTATAGGTGATTTAGTGGTAGAAAAACAAAAGCCGAATGAAACTTTGGTGGATTACATACTTCGATGGAGGAACTTAAGCATGAAGTGTGAACCACAACTCGCAAGAACAAAGATGCAATCGGCATTTTACTAAAAAGCATCCATGGCCCGATAAGCACTTCTCCTCAAGGGATTTACTATTAAGACTTTCGAGAAGTTGTTAAGCAAGGCCGGAAGCTTGCAAGAGGAGGCAAAGCAATTAAGTTTCACCGATAAAATGTATATACAAAAGCCCGTAAAGACTTTTGAAAAGAAATCCGGATCGCTGCAAGCAGCTGACAAAGGCAAGCAACCGATGCAAATACCACTCGTAACGGCCGCAGAGAACCACAACAGAATTACAAGCAACCCCGCCCAGCTATCACTCATCTCGCAAAGATGAACAACCACCTCGTCCGCAACGTACATTAAGGGAGCTTTGAGCAGAGAATATCCGTTCAAGAATGAAGCAAGATGCCGAAAATGTTCCGCAGCTTGATGAAGTCCCTGCATTTCCAACTACCGTAACCTAAGAGACCGGAGGAAGTCAACAAGAAAGGTGATCCCAACTTTTGCCCTTACCATCGGATGCTCGGGCACAAAATAGAAGATTGCATTACCTTCAAAAGTTGGCTCAATGACAACCTCGCGGAAAGGGAATATAACGATCCCGAAGGAGTACATGAAGGAACCCCGTAAAGGAGGTTCCGTCAATGTTGTCTCGACCGATCCCATCATTCCGATGATCCCTATACGACTAACGATGGATGGACTACCGCTTGGACGAGATCTTCGAAAAGATTTTAGACAAGCATCCAAACCGCTTCGGTGTGAGCTTCAATTCGTAGTTCGAAACCCGTTAAGCCGTACTATCACTTGCGATAGAAGAACCACCTCAACAAGAGACGATTGCAGAGAAGAAGAAAATTGACGAAGGAGAGAAGACCGAGGCACCTAAGGCTAGACTAGGGGCCGCTTATCCTAGATAGTTGTTTCCGATTCGGGGAGAAATCTCTCGAACCTCTCGACTCCGTATGATTATCCGCTCACTTCGGTGGGATCATATAATGATAAGGGTGATGGCGTTGGCTACGTTTTGATCGTTTCTAACGATTACGTAACTAACGATAATCCGGATATCGATTTCGATACCAACGACAATTCTCAAATCATACACGATCTCGACGAGCAAAATAACGAAGAAGACATCCATCAAGGAGGCTACGAGAGTTCAACAAGCAACGAATCTATCCGCGAGTTTCGAGGAGCTCCAATCACGATAGAGTTAGAGCCTTCGCACTCGAAGCTAATCCGGAAGAGCCCGTCATTCCGATTCAAGAAGAGACGCCGGCAAGCTCAACAATAGATTCGCAGGAAATTACGAAGTCAACTTAAGAAGTGGAAGAGTTCTACCTCCGAGAATGGGTCCAAAGGACGAAGGAAAGCGGTGGTTGTTCAAGAAGAACCAACCCCAACAGAAGAAATACCCATTCGAGAAGAAGCAGAGACACATGAAAATAAAGTGGACTACAACGTGCTAGCCCATCTTAGGAAACTACCGACCAAACCGAGCATTTATGATGCTCTCATCTTATCAAAGGAGATGAGAGAAGCTCGATCAAGGCCTCACTTGATCCGAAATTTGCTTAGCTCAAATGGCCGGAGATTCCTTAGATGAGGTTTGCTCGTTAAAGGAACAACGAGGTGTTACCTTCACTGCGACGATGACCTACTACTTGGAACAAGCAGATCACAACCGACCGTTGTACATTTCGCTTACAATCGGAAAATTTACACTCTCCGCAGTATTGGTGGATCCAGGAGCATCAATCAATATAATGAATCTTCGAACGCTAGCATACTTGGAAATTGATGCTCGCGAGCTCGAGGCGGACAAAATGTTATTAAGAGGATTCAACCGTAAAGGAGAAAGAGCCCTCGGCTCAATAACACCGCTAATGAAGACCGGTGACTTAGCAAAGACAACCGCGAAATTTCACATAATTGATTCGAAACGTCGTTCAACGCTCTACCGGGCCGACCATGGATACATGAAAACAGGATGGTACCATCATCTCTACATCGCTGCATCAAATACTACGACGGAGGGGAACAGCAGGTATTAAAGGTGACTTACAACCGTTCTCCGTACATGAAATCGGAATTCATGAAGATGCAGCTTATTATGCACCCCCGAAGAAAACAATCTTCTCCAGTAGATACCATAACAAATGAAGCAAAGGAAATTGGGACAACGAAGAACCCGAAGTTCTAGTCCAACAGCCACTCACCACTCCCTTACGGCGAGATGGTGAAGGTTTCTCCACAACTCGCATCCGAGGTCGAGGCCGGGGACGAGGTCGTGGTAGAGACGTTAGGACGATTGGACAGAGGAAACCGACCATCAATGTCGATTGGGAAGATAGTTCTGAAGAAGAAAAAGAAATCAAACAAGAAGCAGCGACAATAAGTCGAAAGAAGCCGCAATTCAAAATCCCTATTGAAGATGAGAAGAATGAAGAATACAAATCAATGTACGAGAAGATTAACCACTACGTACATACTATGACCCTAACTCCGATCCATTCTAATAAGATCGAGGGTATGGAGGTCAAAGAGGTACGTAGCGGTGGTGCAAAACCCATTAAATTCTACCGTGGTGCTCCTTCCTCCAAAACTGAAAATAATGTACAACTTGAAGATGCTACTTCATCGAATTAATGGAATCGCCTTTCGAGTGGTACTCTCCCCGTGTTCAAAATTTAATTCAGCCGTGGTTTCTTACCTCGACAATGGACAAAAGGTCAATCACAACGTTTTGAAAATTTATGGAATAACTCCGGTCGTCCACCCAACTCAAAGCATGGTCTCGGATTCTGGCACAAGAGATCGCCGATGATACTGAATTTTGCTTGGTTGTCACTTGCGAATCTAATGAAAACTGCATGGAAACTACGGACGAACTCGAAGATTTACAAATTGGAGACGCTCCACCAAAATTCGAAGAAGAAATCAAATCTACGATAGATGAGTTAACGGAAGTTAACTTAGGTACTAGCGAAGAGCCTAGACCTACCTTTGTTAGCTCCTTACTTAATAAAGAAGACTCGAAGAAATAATCAAGTTATTAATGGAATTTAAAGACCGTTTTGCTTGGAGCTACGATGAGATGCCGTGATTAACTCCGCAGGTCGCAATCCATAAGCTAGGAGTGGATCCTACTTCGTCCCAACGTACAAGGTCCCGTAAGAATGCGTCTAGAAATCGAACAACAAGTCATAGCCGAAGTTAAGAAGCTAATAGATGCTAAATTTGTCCGTGAAGAACAATACCCGACTTGGTTAGCCAACGTGGTACCAACTGTGAAGAAGAATGGTCGATCGAATTTGTGTGGATTTCGTAGATTTAAACAAGGCATGCCCGAAAGATGAATTCCCTCTACCGATCCCGTAATTAATGATCGACATTGCTTCGACACATGAAATATTCTCATTCATGGATGGATCTTCGTGATACAACCAGATAAAAATGGCTCCGTAAGATGAAAAACTTACGGCATTCGTAACGCCGATCGGAGTATATTGCTACACAAATGATGCCATTCGGATCGAAGAACGCAGGAGCAACCTACCAAAGAGCAATGACAAGAATTTTTGATGATCTCATCCATAATCAAGTCGAATGCTACGTGGACGATGTGGTCATCAAAAGCAAAGTAAAGGACAACCACTTGTATAATTTGAGAATTGTTTTCGAACGATTAAGACAATTTAACCTTAAGATGAATCCCTTAAAATGCGCCTTCGGCGTCACCTCCGGGAAATTCTTAGGATTCGTTGTCCGACATCGTGGAATCGAAATCGACCCGAAAAGATTAAAGCTATCTTAGAAATGCCGCCTCCCAAAACCTTAAAACAACTACGATCTTTTCAAGGGAAGCCGGCATATCTTCGACGCTTTATCTCAAACTCCGTCGGTAGGTGTCACCTTTCTCGCACTAGTTAAAAAGGACGCCAAATTTATTCGGGAAGAGAAATGCCGCAGGGCCTTCGAGGACATTAAACAATACTTAATGACACCTCCCGTCTTAGCAGCCCTGGGCCTCGTGTAGACCGCTAATACTTTATACCGCGGCTTTAGACGACTCTCTCTGAGCTCTGTTAGCCTGTGTCAATGATGAGGGTAAAGAAAATGCTCTTTATTACCTAAGCCGTCGTTTATCGTCGACGGAAATAAGGTATCCCGCAATTGAAAAGCATTGTTCGTCCCCGATCTTCGCCGCTCAAAAGCTCGTGCACTACATGCTTTCTCATAAGGTCAACCTAATCTCGAAATTTAATCCATTGCAATACTTCGATGACTCGTCCAACGCTTTCCGCAGACTTGCCGATGGTCAATGATATTATTGCAATTCGATATAACTTTCGTGCCTCTCCGTGCCGTAAAAGGACAAGTCCTAGCGACTTCCTCGCAAAGACACCCTTTGCCGGCGAATCTCCTCTCAATGACGATCCGCCGATGAACAAATAATGAGCTTAGAAGACCATGATGATCGACGTTGGGAATTATATTTCGACGGAGCATCTTCAGCACATAAAGACGAAGAATCGCAAGTGATAGTGCCCTGTAAGGCAGAATCGGCTAATCTTTATAACACCGGAGCGGGGATGTTAAGATACTCCTACCACTCGACGGAGCCGTGTACAAAAACGAAGCGAATACGAAGCCCTCATAACAGACTGGAATTAACTATTCGAATGGGTATAACGAGACATCAACATCTACGGGGATTCGCAATTAATCATTCAACGGATCGCCGGACAAGTACAGAATTTTAAAGCCGAGACTCGAACAATACTTCCAAGATGCCATACAAACTCGTTGGAACAAATTCCGAATGTGACAATCTACAAAATTCCCGTAAAAGAAAATGCTTTAAGCAGATGCTTTAGCCCGTCTCGCAAAAGAATTTGCCTCGTTTGCAAGATGAATCAAGAGAAGTGCCGGCTCACGTGACGTCGAGTCCTATCACAGTTCGACATAGACATAATACACAAATCGAAAAAGAAAAAGAATCAACTAGCAGACAGTGACGTAAAACACGAAGATTGGCACCAACCATTAATAGATTACTCGCAAACAGAAAACTACTGCGATGATAAGTCGTTAGCCCATCGTATCAAGAAAAGAACTCCGTCCTACGCATTAGTAAACAATACGTTATACGAAGGTCTTTCGATCAAATGTGGCTAAGGTGCCTAAGCGGGTCCGAGGCCCGTGAAATTGTTAAGGAGATACATTCAGGACTCGTGGCGCTCACCGCCGGGTCCAAAGATGAAAATGAAAATTAAAAGACTAGGGTACTACCGCCCTCGATGATGACCGACCGCATGAAAATCGCCAAGAGCCGTCATCGCTGCCAAGTGCACGAAGTGGTTCTACACCAACCTCCAAATGTGCTACATCCGACAATTGCATCGTGGCCATTCGAATGTCAGGGCACGGATATAGTGGGTCCAATAGAACCACCGTCGTCAAAAGGACATCGCTTCATTCTTGCGCTGCGCATTACTTTTCCAAGTGGGCAGAGGCAGCTCCACTTAGAGAAGTGAAAGCACATCACGTGCTGCAGCTTTTAAGAACCAAGTTGTTTACCGTTTCGGGTGCCGCGCAGATCATCTCGGATAATGGGTCGACATTCGAAGCACGCAAATCAACAATTTTGTCGTGAGACACGGAATCGACCGGCGATATTCAACAATTTACTACCCAAGAGCAAACGGCTCGCCGAGGCATTTAATAAAACTCTCGTTCAAATTTTAAAGAAAACTTTAGACGACAATAAGAGAAATTGGCACGAGAAGTTGTTAGAAGCCTTATGGGCCTACCGGACAACCTTCAGAACACCTACTCAAGCTACACCTTACGCTCTGGTGTATGGGTCCGAGGCAGTGTTACCCTTAGAAGTCCAGCTCCTTCACTCGTGATTGCAGCATGCAAACAAACTCACGACAGAAGAGAATGCCAGATTACGATTAGAAGAATTGGAAAGCCTGGAAGGGAAGAGACTTGCAGCGCAACAGAATTTAGAACTATACCAAGCTAAGATGGTTCAAGCCCATGACAGACTGGTCCGCCCAAGAACCTTCAAAGTTGGTGATTTAGTTCTCGTTCTCAAAAGACCTATCCTTGCACACCGCAAGTTGGAGGAAAATTTGAACCCACTGGGAAGGACCGTTTGTGGTCGAGGCAGCCTACTCAGAGGCTCCTACCGCCTAGTGAATTGCCAAGGAGAACGACATATGCTTCCGATCAACGGACGATACTTGAAAAAGTATTACGCTACCCGATGTTTCGAAGGAATGAACTTTCCATCCCTAGAAGCACGGGTGAAGTGATTACTTATGACCGGGTCCGAACCCAAAAATAATAATATGTGCTAAAATAAATAAAATCCTCGATAATAAAATTTTCCTTGTTTTCTTTTCCAAATCAAAATCTCTTACCTGATCTTATCCCACTTCATTCCTGTTAAGTTTAAAAATATAAGAATAAAAAAAAAAAATCTAAAAAAAAAGAAAAAATGACAAACACCAAATTCACATGAACGTTAAATAAACGATAAAATAAAATTTGAATCATTAAAAGATAAACAAAATCAACATAAATGTTAAATCAAACTCTCAATCAAAATTCAAATGTGATCTTCCAAATTTCAAATCAAATCTTAAATCAAATTTCAACCGAGTTCAAACTCATCCTTCCAAATTTCAAATTCAATCTTTCCAGCATTCCAAATCTCTATCAAATCTCAAATTCGATCTTCCGTATCTTAAATCAAATCTCAGCCGGATTTCAAATCTCAAATTCGATCTTCCGCATCTTAAATCAAATCTCGCCGATTTCAATCTCAAATTCGATCTTCCGCATCTCACATCAAACCTCACTCAAATTCAAACTTTTGGGTCGAGGATTTTACATCCAAGACCGCATCGCTTTAGGATTCTTTCCCTATCGCACCGAAATACATCAAATTCAAACTTTCGGGTCGAGGATTTTACATCCAAGATCGCACCGCTTTAGGATTCTTTCCTATCGCACCGAAATACATCAAATTCAAACTCTCGGGTCGAGGATTTTACATCCAAGACCGCACTCGCTTTAGGATTCTTTCCCTATCGCACCGAAATACATCAAATTCAAACTCTTGGGTCGAGGATTTTACATCCAAGACCGCATCGCTTTAGGATTCTTTCCCTATCGCACCGAAATACATCAAATTCAAACTCTTGGGTCGAGGATTTTACATCCAAGACCGCACCGCTTTAGGATTCTTTCCCTATCGCACCGAAATACATCAAATTCAAACTCTTGGGTCGAGGATTTTACATCCAAGACCGCACCGCTTTAGGATTCTTTCCTATCGCACCGAAATACATCAAATTCAAACTTCGAGTCGAGTATTTTACATCCAAGACCGCATCGCTTTAGGATTCTTTCCCTATTGCACCGAAATACATCAAATTCAAACTCTCGGGTCGAGGATTTTACATCCAAGACCGCACCGCTTTAGGATTCTTTCCCTATCGCACCGAAATACATCAAATTCAAACTTTTGGGTCGAGGATTTTACATCCAAGACCGCACCGCTTTAGGATTCTTTCCCTATCGCACCGAAATACATCAAATTCAAACTCTTGGGTCGAGGATTTTACATCCAAGACCGCACTCGCTTTAGGATTCTTTCCCTATCGCACCGAAATACATCAAATTCAAACTTCGGGTCGAGGATTTTACATCCAAGACCGCACCGCTTTGAGGATCCTTTCCTATCGCACCGAAATACATCAAATTCAAACTTTTGGGTCGAGGATTTTACATCCAAGACCGCACCGCTTTAGGATTCTTTCCCTATCGCACCGAAATACATCAAATCAAATTCCCGGATTAAGGATTTTACATCCGAGACCGCATCGCTTTAGGATCATTTCCCTATCGCAATGAAATACATCAAAATCAAACTCTCGAGGTTAAGGATTTTACATCCAATACCGCATTACTCCGAGATCTTTCCTCATCGTAATGATCCAATCCAATCGATTCGATCGTCTTTTGGGGTCGAAGATGTTACATCTAAAACTTCAAAATTCCAATTTTCATTTCAAATCAAATCCCTTCAAATTAATCTTGACAGTACTTCAATCTAAATTGAAACTCGAGTTGAAATCCGAATTCACACATCAAAACTTAGACCGAAACAAAGATTTAAATCGAAATTTCCCCGGATCTTGTGATTTGGAATTCACCTCCTTTTCCTTTCCCTGCCGAGAGTTCAGGAATCTCCAGCCTTAGAGATATACTCGACACTCCCCAACGGAAACTCTTCTACTTCGTCCTAAGTTTGTTACTCGGACATCCATGTTGGTTTTGTTGATCGCTTCGGCCAACACCAATACGCGCGTGTGCTCCGTCACCACCACACCTATCGGGGTCCATTTGTCGACCTCATTTTTGATGAGGTCTTCTCTTCTTCTCTTTAGTACTTAGGATCTAGCCTCAGCTTTTCCTTCGACTATCTTAGAGGACTAGAATCGGGATCCACCATCTAGAATTTTAAACCACTTCTTAACTCCCCGCAAACTCCACAAACTCGACCGTAGACCCCTAATCACCTAGAGGGTTGAAATCAAGTGTGGAAGTTTAAAGGATGAGTTCCTATAGGACTCTTCGCCTTAGGACCGCCCGTGCGGCTCTGGTCCGATGAAGGGGCCGACTTACACACACACTACACTCATACACTACACTTCCATACACCTCCTAAAACACACCCATATCCGACTTGACCTCCCCGACTCATGCAGATGATTCACATGGATGGTCCTTAACCCCTAAGCCCTCGCGCTAAGAGGTTAGGAACAACATAAATAATGCCTCAAATAAGTCCCTTCATGGTTCATGTGGGCTTGATATGGCTTCATGGCTCAACCAAAATGATTTTATTCCACTTACATTCACCTAATCTTCCATTTTCCAAATTTTTAATTTTCGACCCCCGGACCCTACACCCGCCAACCTACCCAAAGCTCCCGAATATCCCAAATTTCTCAAAAATTTCCAAATCACCCAAAATTCTCCAAAATCATTCCCAAACATTTCCACATCACTCAAACTGATCATCCATAACCAAAAATACCAAAAATTCCAAAAATACCTCCCAATACCCTCCAAATACCCAAAATACCCCTCTTAGCCAAAAAATCCAAAAATTCAGAAAATTCCCAGAAAATTCCAGAAAATCCCAAATATTCCCAATTTCATTTTGTTCAACTACACCATGGGCCAATTTGGTCAATTTACCCCACTTTTATCAAAACCCCCACTCGACCCATTTTAACCCAAAGTAAACCCAATGTCAAACCTAACCTACCCAATTGACCTAAATTCTGGTCCAATTCAATTCTAAACTTCAATTCAACATCCCCAACACCAATCTAGACCAAATCCAAGCCCAATTTGATTGACATTGGGATCCAATTTCACTTTTGGCCTTAAAGCCCAATTTGGACCTCATGACCCAAACCTAGCCCAAACTCACCCAATTCAACTCCAATTAACCCCAAATCTTTTCTAAATCTTCCTTAACATCCCCATAAACAAAACACTAACATGATTTGCCCAAAATTTAGACCCAAACCCCACTCAAATTCAACCCAAAATCAAAAAGCTCAATTTCGACCTAAACCTAAACCTAGCCCAAATGAGCCCAAATCCCAAAATCAAAACCTAACCAAAGCCAAAACCTCTTTGAAACACTCCCATAAACATTTCCCAACATTAATTTTACATCAATTTCAACTCTAGCCCAACTTTGGCCCATGGTAGCCCATTTTGGCTCCACCTTAGCCTCTTTACCAAAAAGGCCCATATCCAACCCAATTCAAACCCAAATCACCTCAAATTTGTTTCAAACCACTCATGAAGCATCCCTAAACCAAAACCAACAATTATTTGGCCCAAACCTTTACAAAAATTCTCATCTATGAACACATTCTTAAACTTAAAAGCCCACTTCCCTTAAACCTTCCTAAAAGCCCATTTCCTTCAAAATTCAAAAGCCCAAATCATCCTAAAGCCCACATGACACTTCCCCTCATCATCCATTTGATCAAAATCACCCCTAAGTTTCAAATCATCAATTAAACCATTCCAAATCAAGCCACATGTCAAATTACCCCCTAAATGTCAAATATTTCTAAAACCCTTTTCATGAAACAAGTCAACCTTTTCCCAAGCCAAATGGAGCCATGAACAAGCCATTCTCAAGCCACATGAAGCCATGAGGGCTTTGACTTGTCATTAGTCCATTTATGGCATGAAGAGGGGGTTCTTTCTTAAACCTCCTTTAACCCTTTTTTACCTTAATCATGTTACACACTAAACCATGTTTAGCCACCTCATCATGGATGGAGACTTCACCACTCCTTCTAAGCCGACCTAAATGATTCCCTCACTCAAAATCGAGCTTGGAAGGGTGCACCAAGCCCAAAATGGTGGGTTAACCCAAACCAAGCCAAAGTGAGCCTTCTCCCATTCCATTTAAATCAAACTCCTTTACACATGTCAAACCTCAATCGAATGCACCAAACCCCAGCCCCGACCCACCCGAACAAGATGGTGACCAATGCCCGCCGGCCGCCACCACTGTCGCCGGAAAACACCATGGCCGAGAGCTCACATGTGAGCCAACTTTGGAATTCTACCTCGCCGAGCCGCCCCATGCCCAATGGCCACCATGGCCGTTCTGCCCATCGACCTGCAGCATCGATCCCAAGCCCTCAACTCCCCCGGAGGCCCTCCACCCTCTCCTATTTAAACACCACCCTCTCTCGGCCATGAGAGGTGCTGAACCAAACCTTAAGGAAACTCTGCCAAAATCATTCCGCATCACTCTCTACACATAGAGCATTTGATCCCCACCGAATTCCACCTCCACTCCTCCAACTCGAGCTCAATTTCGAGCTCAAACTTTAGCCTAAAAACCAGACACTTCTCCACAAGCGAGCCAATCCCCAAATCGATCGGTTCTACACCTTCACTCGTACCAAGGGAAGGTGTCCACCAACGAAAAGCCCCATCTCCAGTGCCACCCAGCTTGCTCCAGCCTCCAAGCTTTGTGATCGGATGTGGTCGAAGTCCAACCTGGACAATTCACTGCATCAGGAGACTTCATCCGGAGCTTCGCTAGATCCAATCGAAGGTGCAACAACTCTCGCATCGAAGCTTCACTTCTCTGAGCAAAGGTATGAACTCATTCTTCTTCCCGAGCTTACAGAGATTCTCCATTTCATTTGAATAAATTTCAATGCATGTTTACCGTATGGATGTGTTCGTCTCTTCAAGACGAATCCATAGAGCATAAGAACACGAAAATCCGTCGAGAATCGAGCGAGAAATTAGGTTAGAAGATCGACGGTCACGGATCGCACCCGCCGTAGACGATGACCGAGGAGCCGCTTGGATCGCGCGTGTATCGAGCGGACGGTTCGGATCGCGCCGGACCGAGGAATGATACGTGAACCGCGGGTCCCGGATCGGCCGACTCGGGATGGCGGCGCCCAATCACAGCGCGACACGTACCCCTTCGGAGCTGCAGATGTTTCGCTAGCACCGCGTGGATAAGTAGATAAATAGGGTATTTAATGTATTTATTAAATATCAGAAACTTTAAAAATTCATAACTTTGTGTAGGAAAATCAGAAAAATAAAATAAAAATACTCTCTCGCTCGAGTGAATCGCAGGAGAACAATGTGGAAAAGAAATCATTTAATTTCATCAAGTATTTTATTTTTTATAATTTATTTACTCTCTGCATACATTTAATTCTCCATGCATGTATACAATTCACCATGGCATGAGACCATAGGGCTTTCAAGCCTCCGAATTTGGGAACATTCCCCGAATTTTCCAAAGTCGAGGTCATCCCTATGAAGAGTTATTGAATTTTCAAATTCATGTCACTATTTTGAGTATTTTAATTCCAATAAATAGCATGTTGTGAAATAAATTCTAGGAAAATTTGGTGATGTTCCTTATGACCGGAGAACCCTAGGAAAAATAAGTTTCGAGTTAGTTCATTTTAGACAATCCTAATCGGCTTAAACACTCAAAATAGGTCTCTAATTAATTAGAGCTAACCATACATCAAATTGACTTCAAATCAATTCTCCATCGACCTTTAGGGTCAAAAGAACCCACCATAAAAATTTGAGGTCAATCGGACTTGGTTAGCCCTATTAATTGGGTTGATTAAGCCATTTAGTCATTTTAAACTTTAAAAATTCATAACTTTCAAAATATCTTTCAAAAATTCACCAAATTGGTTTTGAAGCCTCTCTGATATCAGGGGAATTTAAGAAAATTAAAATTTCAATTTTCTAAAAAAGTTGATTTTTAATATTATTTTAATATTTTTAATAATTAAAAAATAATAAAAATCACAAAAATAATAAAATTCACCAAAATGTCACATTTTGAATTTTAATCACTTAGGAACAAACCCCATATTTTTATTAGGCCTATTTGGTGAGATATTAATTTTTAAAGCTCTAGGGTAATTTTAAAATTAAAAAATGTATTTTCTAGCATTTTCACTAAAATAATTATAATAAATCATAGAAAAATCAGAAAATTGCAAAATTTGCTTTTCTGATTTCCTTGATATCAGAGAGATTTTTGAAAAACATAAAATTCATTTTTCAACATTTATTTTATTTTTTAAATTAATTAACACTCCAGAACTTAAAATATTTATAATAAAAATAATATAATGCAAATAATCACCAAAATTGGTCCAAGTGGTCCCCTGGTCATTAGGAATGTCCTCTAATTTTCTTAAGGACAGAAACTTTCCCTCGGTCATGTTATTAAATTTTACTTGGAAATCTCTATTTTCTACCAAAAATAATTATATAAATAAATTAAATACAGAAAAATCACATTTTCTCCTCTCATGTCTTTATTGACATATGAGTGAAGTCACATAAAAATTTCAAGTTCATTTGAGTTCAATTTAGTGAGTTATGAAATTATTAAGCTTAAAGGGTAAAGTGGTAATTAAATTTTTTTTTATCCTTAATTAAAACTTTAGGTTTAATAAAAAATTAATAAGTAAAATATTTGATCCTAATCTGATTTGGATGATTGAAATTTAATAATTGAAGGGTAGAAACCCATTAAGCAATTTAAAATGATTAAACTTTCGATTAAATAATCGATTAAATTTGGAAGAATAATAAAATCGAATTATTAAAATAGTGATATTATTGGAAGAGATTTATTCTTTAATTTAAAAAATCCCTAAATTAATCATTTCATTAGTGTTTAATTCCTAATTAAAATGATAATTCAAATTTAAAATATTAAAAGACTTAATCATTAAACTAAAATTAAATTATCAACTTTTTAAAATTTTAATTAAAATTAAAATGAATAAAATTAAATTAAATTAAAAATTAAATTAAATCAAATTAAATCAAATTAAAAAATTAAATTAAATTAAAAATTAAATTAAATTAAATTAAATTAAATTAAAAATTAAATTAAATTAAATAAATTAAATTAAATTAAATTAAATCAAATTAAATAAAAAAATTAATTAAATTAAATCAAATTAATTCAATGTAACATCAAATCAAACTAAATCGAATTAAATTGAATTAAATTAAATTAAATTAAATTAAATTGAATTAAGTTGAATTAAATAACATCACCTAAGACATAAAGAAATAAGCCTAAAATAACTCGAACACTATTCCAAATTTAAACCCTTCAATCGAAATTAAGCTAAATCACAAACCATTTCAACACCAATTTACCCTCAAAAGCTTTAGTTATCATAACTCCTAAACGTAATATTAAATGAAATGTTACTTCACTTATAGTGACATTCAAATATCCTAGTTCACCGAGCAAGTTAACAAAACTTCGAAAACCTCTGGACGATCGATTCATTTACATAATTAAATTCATTTGGACTTAAAACAATCCTAGAAATATTGAAAAGATGTTTAAGATTCTTCTTAAGCACTTCCTCAATATGATAGGATATTTATAAGAACAATTGAATTTAGTTGTTCTTTGATGAAGAAAATCGTCTTCAAACCAAAAACACAAGGAACCTAGACGTCATAGGAAATGACTAGCTATATGATTAGGAATTTGGTAGAAAACCATAACCCTTACCTTAGCTTTACCTAGGAACTTGCTTAAATATTCTAACTGTGTTTTAAGTGCAGCTTGGGATGACGGGAAGACCCTCCATGTACGCTTTTATTTTATTGCGATTTACTTTACGGTAATTTATTTAATCGCATCGCACTTATTTTTCTGCATGATAAACAACAATTGCATGAAAACCTACACCTTTAGGACGTAAACCAAAACCGAAACCCATAACTAAATTAAAAGACACTACAAGATAAAATTCACCTCCACAACATTTCAAAATATAAGACAACTCAAAATTTAATCACAAACGTAACACAAAAACTACAATTACAACCGAATTAAAACGTCATGTCGGATGATCGGAATACCTCTGATGATGTAACCTACGTGTTGCTAACGGGATTTCCCACGGTCTAAATGAAAGTGTGGAACTCATTCAACTTGAGTTTAGCAAATTCATCCGGACTAAGTGAATCCGATAAAAATAATGATGCCTAAGGATGGAACCGCGGGATCTTAACCTAGTGTTGTTATAATCAACTTTAAGATTTGTTTTAATTAAAACACAAAAAATACTTGGAAATTAAGACTTCTCTAAACCAAAACACTTTTCTCATCCCTCGATTTATGATTTCTAAAACTAAACCTCTCGCAACAACAAGGAGCTCGGAGCATGATGGGCGACACGTCAAAGATCGACCATCGTCAGTCGACAAAGCAAGACTTCGAACTCTACCTAGTGCAACATAAACTTTCCTTAGGATTTAATACAAACAAAGCCATCGTGATTCCGAGGTAGTCGTCCGATACGACATAAACCCTCATATCTTTCGAAGCTATTTGTATGATTCTATCATATAAATATAAGCCCTAATTAATTAAAATTGGCAAGATTAAAACATTAAATAAACATTAGGACTTTCCTAAATCCAAGCCAAACAATAGGATAGTCGGGAGATTATCGAAGTTCACTTCGAATCCGTAATTTCTCCTACTTTTCTTCCTTTCAATTCCCATAATAAAATGTTCCAAACTCGATCCATTCCCTATCGAGATTCAAAAATTCAATTTTTTGAAAACTTAAACTTTGAAATTCTTGAGAGAAGAATTATCGATTATTATCGAGAGTTTTCTTAGGTGATTCCCGTCACTTAAGATGTAATTAACTATGGGGCTTGCCTCTATAGGGAATTTTAAAGAACCTGTGTAATATAAACCCCGTTTAATGTTTTCATATTAAGCAGTGGGAACTTGTCTGCTTATAAAATTGGTTCGCGTACTCAAACGGATGTCACAAATCTTCTAGTTTATTTAACCGAGCCCCATCATCAAGCAAGGTGTTTATCCTTAGTGATAGATACACGGCTTGTGATGCGGTGCTCGTTTATATAAACTATTTCGGGATGTGAGATCGGTTTGATTTCATATCTTAAAATCTTCAAATTTAAAATTATTTTCAAAATCAAATACTACTTTCTAAATTATATCTATATTTAAATTAAATTTAAAATTCGCCGACAACTTCTGTAGGCGACCCCTTTTAAAAAAAATATACAACACTCAACCTAAAAATATGCCGACAAGCCACATCTGATCAAAAGACCTTCTGTATAATGTATTGTTTATTAATGCGTAGGACAGAGTTCTTTTCTTGATCTGATGGGCTAACGACCTATCATCTGGTAGTTTTCCTGTCTCTGTAGTAATCCATTAATAGTTGTCGCCAATCTTCCGTATTTTCTCGTCACCGCCGCGATCGATCCTTTTTCCTTTTCTCGATTTGTGTATTGTGTTTATGTCGAGTCGTGATAGGACCCGACGTCCGTGAACCGACACTTCCACCGATTCATCTTGCAAACGAGCAAATTCTTTTGCGAGACGGCTAGCGCATCCGCTAAAGCGTTTTCTTCGGGGAATTTTGTAGATCGTCACATTCGGAATCCGTTCCAACAACTCGTATGGCATACCGGAAGTATTGCTCGAGTCTTGGTTTTAAAATTTTGTATTGTCCGGCGATCCGTTGGATGATTAATTGCGAATCCCCGTAGATGTCGATGTCCGTTATACCCATTCGAATAGTTAATTCCAGCTCCGTTATGAGGGCTTCGTATTCGCTTCGTTGTTCGTACACGGCTCGTCAAGTGGTAGGAGTATCTTAACATCCCCCGCTCCGTGTTATAAAGATTAGTCCGATCCCCGCCTTACCGGCACTATCACTTGCGATTCTTCGTCTTTATGTGCCGAAGATGCTCGTCGAAATATAATTCCCAACGTCGATCATCATGGTCTTCTAGGTTCATTATTTGTTCATCCGGCAAATCGTCATCGAGAGGAGATTCCGCCGCAAAGGGTGTGTCGCGAGGAAGTCCGCTAGACTTGTCCCTTTACGGCACGAAGAGGCACGAACGTTATATCGAATTGCAATAATATCATCGACCATCCGGCAAGTATGCCGAAAGCGTTGGACGGGTCATCAAGTATCGTAATGGATTAAATTTCGAAATCAGTCGACCTTACGAGAAAGCATGTAATGCCCGAGCTTGAGCGGCGAAGATCGTGGCCAAACAATGCTTTTCAATTGCGGGATACCTTATTTCCGTCTGGCAGTAGAACGACGCGCTTAGGTAATAAAGAGCATTTTCTTTACCCTCATCATCGACCCGGCTAACTGTGGCTCCGAGAGAGTCGTCTAAAGCCGCGGTATAAAGTATCAGCGGTCTACCCGAGACTCGGGTCGCTAAGACAGGAGGTGTCATTAAATATTGTTTAATGTCCTCGAAGGCCCTCTCGGCATTTCTCTTCCCAAATAAATTTGGCATCCTTTTAACTAGTGCCGAGAAAGGCCGACACCTACTCGACAAGCTTCGAGATAAAGCGTCGAAGATATGCCAACTTCCCTCGAAAAGATCATAATTGTTTTAAGGTTCCGGGAGGTGGCATTTCTAAGATGGCTTTAATCTTTTCCGGTCGATTTCGATTCCACGATGTCGGACAACGAATCCTAAGAATTTCCCGAGGTGACGCCGAAGGCGCATTTTAAGGGATTCATCTTAAGGTTAAATTGTCTTAATCGTCCGAAAACAATTCTCAAATCATACGGTGGTTTTCCTTTACTTTGCTTTCGATGACCACATCGTCCACGTAGCATTCAACTCGATTGTGGATGAGATCATCAAAAATTCTTGTCATCGCTCTCTGGTAGGTTGCTCCTGCGTTCTTCAGTCCGAATAGCACCACTGTGTAGCAATATACTTCGATTGGCGTTCTGAATGCCATAAGTTTTTCATCTTCTGGAGCCATTTTTATCTGGTTGTATCCTGAAGATCCATCCATGAACGACAATATTTCATGTGTCGAAGCAATGTCGATCATTAATTCTGGGATCGGTAGAGGGAATTCATCTTTCGGCATGCCTCGTTTAAATCTCTCGAAATCCACACAAATTCCGATCCGACCATTCTTCTTCCCGATCGGTACCACGTTGGCTAACCAAGCTCGGGTATTGTTCTTCACGTGACAAATTTAGCGTCTATTAGCTTTTTAACTTCACTATGACTTGTTGTTCGATTTCTAGACACATTCTTCCGGGACATCGTCTCGACCGGAACGTAGCGGATCCACCCCTAGCTCATGGATCGCGACCTCCGGAGCTAAACTCCGGCATCTCATCGTAGCTCCAAGCAAAATGTCTTCGAATTCCATTAATAACTTGATTATTTCTTCGAGTCTTCTTTATCGAGTAAGGAGCTAACAAAGGTAGGTCTAGGTTCTTCGCTAGTACCTAAGTTAACTTCCGTTAACTCATCTATCGTAGATTCGATCTCTTCTTCGAATTCCGTGAGCGTTTCCAATTTGCAAATCTTCGAGTTCTTCTCAGCTTCCATGCAGCTTTCATTAGACTCGCAGTGACAACCAAGCAAAATTCAAGCATCGTCAACCGATCCTACCGTGCCGAATCCGAGACCATGTTTCGAGTCGGGTGGACGACCGGAGTTATTCCATAAATTTTCAAAACGTTGTGATCGACCTTTCGTCCATTGTCGAGGTAAGAAACCACGTTGAATTAAATTTTGAACACGTGGAGAGTACCACTCAAAAGGCAATTCCATTAATTCTGATGAAGTAGCATCTTCAAGTTGTACATTATTTTCAGCTTTTGGAGGAAGGAGCACCACGGTAGAATTTGATGGGCTTTCGCACCACCGCTACGTACCTCTTCGACCTCCATACCCTCGATCTTATTAGAATGGATCGGGGTCGTGGTCATAGTATGTACATAGTGGTTAATCTTCTCGTACATCGATTTATATTCTTCGTTTCTTTCATCTTCAATAGGGATTTTGAATTGCGGCTTCTTTCGACTTATTGTCGCCGCTTCTTGTTTGATTTCTTTTTCTTCTTCGTAACTATCTTCCCAATCGACATTGATGGTCGGTTTCCTCCGTCCAATCGTCCTAACGTCTCTACCACGACCTCGTCCCCGCCTCGTCCTCGGATGCGAGTTGTGGAGAAACCTTCACCATCTCGCCGTAAGGGAGTGGTGAGTGATCGCTGGACTAGAACTTCGTGTTCTTCGTCGTCCCAAATTTCTTTTGCTTCATTTGTTATGGTATCTCCTGGAGAAGATTGTTTTCTTCTGAGGTGCATAATAAGCCGCATCTTCATGGATTCCGATTTCATGTACGGAGAACGGTCGTAAGTCACCTTTAATACACTCGTTCCCCTCCGTCGTAGTATTTAATGCATCGATGTAGAGATGATGGTACCATCCCGTTTTCATGTATCCATGGTCGGCCCAAGAGAGCGTCGAACGACGTTTCGAATCAATTATGTGAAATTTCGCGGTTGTCTTTGCTAAGTCACCGGTCTTCATTAGCAAGTGTTATTGAGCCGAGGGCTCTTTCTCCTTTCCGGTCGAATCCTCTTAATAACATTTTGTCCGCCTCGAGCTCGCGAGCATCAATTTCCAAGTATGCTAGCGTTCGAAGATTCATTATGTCGATTGATGCTCCCGGATCCACCAATACTCCGGAGAGTGTAAACTTCCCAATTAGTAATCGAAATGTACAACGGCTCGGTCGTGGTCCGTCGTCCCAAGTAGTAGGTCGTTGTCCGTGAAGGTAACACCTCGTCGTTCCTTTAACGAGCAAACCTCATCTAAGGACTCTCCGGCCATTCGAGCTAAGCAAATTTCTCGGATCAAGTAAGGCCTCGATCGAGCTTCTCTCATCTCCTTTCGATAAGATGAGAGCGTCGTAGATGCTCGCCTTGGCCGGTAGTTTCCTAAGATGGGCTAGCACGTTGTAATCCACTTTGTTTTCATGTGCCTCATTTTCTTCTCGAATGGGTATTTCTCCGCCGGGTTGGTTCTTCCCGAACAACCACCGCTTTCCTTTGTCTTTCGGACCCATTCTCGGAGGTAGAACTCTTCCACTTCTTAAGTCGACTTCGTGATTTCTTCTAAGTTTAGCATTGAGTTTGCTGGTGTCTCCTTCTAAATTGGAATGACAGATTCTTCAGATTAGCTTCGGAGTCCGAAGGCTCTAACTCTATTACGATCGGAGCTCCTCGAAACCTCGCAAATAGATTCGTTGCTCGTCGAACTCTCGTAGCCTTCCCGGTGGATGTCTTCTTCATTATTGTGATCGTCGAGATTGTGTATGATTTGAGAATTGTCATTTGTATCAGAATCGACGTCCGGATTAGGTTGATTGTCGCTAGTTACGTAATCGTTAGAAACAGTCAAAACGTAGCCAACGCCATAACCCTCATCATTATAAGATCCCACCGGAGTGAGTAAATAATCATATAGAGTCAGGGGTTCGAGGGATTTCTCCCCCGAATCGGAAACAACTATCCTAGGATAAGCAGCCCCTAGTCTAGCCTTAGGTGCCTCAGTCTTCTCTTCTTCGTCAATTTTCTACTTTTCTTCAATTATCTCTTGTTGAGGTTGTTCTTCTATCGCAAGTGATAGCGCCGACTCGACAGTGTTTCGAACTCCGAGTCAAGCTCGCACCGAAGTGGTTTGGATGCGATCTAAAATCTTCTTCGAAGACTTTGTCCAAGCTGTAGTCCATCCATCATCGGCCGTATAGGATCTATCTGAACAATGAGATCCGTCGAGATAACATCGACGGAACCTCCTTTCCGGGGTTCCTTCATGTACTCCTTCGGATCGTTCTATTCCCTTTCCGAAGATCGTCGTCGAGCCAACTCTCGAAGGTAATACAATCTTCTATCTTATGCCCAAGCATCCGGTGGTAAGGGCAAAAGTCGGGATCACCTTTCTTGTCGACTTCTTCTCGGTCTCTTAGGTCTCGGTAGTTGGAAATCCGGAGTCTTCATCAAACTCGCGGAACATTTTCGGCATCGCCTCATTCTCGAACGGATACTCCCCGATCGTAAGCTCTCTTAACGTAAGTTGCGACGAGGCGGTTGTTCATACCGTCGAGATGACCGATAGCCGGGTCGGGATTGCCGGTACTCGTCGAGGTTGCCGCGGCCGTTCGACGATATTTGTATCGGCTGCTCGCCTTTATCGATCGCTGCGACGATCCCGACTTCTTTTCAAAAGTTTTCACGGCTTCGTTTATCCGTTTTATCGGTGAAACTTAATTGCTTCGCCTCCTCTTGCAAGCTTCCGCCTTGCTTAACAACTTCTCGAAAGTCTTAATAAGAAATCCTCGAGGAGAAGTGCTATCGGCCATGGATGCTTTTTAGTAAAATGCCGATCGCATGTCGTTCTTGTAATCGTGGCTCACACTTCATACTTAGGTTCCTCCATCGAAGTATGTAGTCCACCAAGGTTTCATTCGGCTTCGCTTCTCTACCACTAAATCACCTATAAGTGATGTGGTGCCGAGCTCCGCAAATCGCTCGATGAAGAGGTTCTCTAATTCCGAAAATGTCTTTACCGAACCGTTTGGTAATTCCGCATACCAATCAAAGGCGATCCCCGACGAGCCGTCGACAAATTGTCGGAAGAGTAAAGCATCACTTCCACCGGCGTTGCAACAACCGGCACGAAAATGTGCAACATGCCGCCGAGGGTTTCCTGCTCCATCAAAGGTCTCGAACAGCAGGTGGTACAAAGCCCTTCGGATATCGGACGTCGTCGAATTCTTCGGTAAGGTCTACCCGTCCGAATGGATGTCCCGCTCTTCGATTGTGCTAAGGCTTCTCGCACTCCGCCGTTCTACCAAGCTCTTGATATCCTTTTCTCGGAATCATACTTTCGTGTTGCATCCTTCTTTAATCGATCATCTCCGTTGACGGATGTAATCTCCTTTCCTCCGTCTACAATGTGAATAACTTCCGGGGTGTTTCTCTTGGGGTTGAACTCCGACTCGGAGAGCGGCTAGGGCTACGCCCATCTCTTCCATCCTTTTCGCCATCCGGGCGATCGTATCATCTTTCTCTCGAAGCCGCTCCTCATTACTTCCGCTCCTCTCTTCTCGCAACTGCAGGAGCACCTTGTGAAGCCGACGAAGCTCGTGTTTCTACCATGTTAATTTCTCGCATACTCATCATCCATGAACTCGACGAGTCAACTTCATCTCCGAATTTCTCCTCTCTCTCCCTCGCTAGTCGCCGAATATCGCTCTAACTTTTCCATAAGCATCTTCTGTAGGTCTTTTCCGTACCTCCTGCAGCTTGTCATGTGATAATCGTCGAGTTTCTTTTTCATGAGTCCCCTTTATCGCAGTAGCACTTTCTTCTGACTCAAGTCTCCCCGACGAGACTTTCCTTTTCCGATCGTTGCTTCGGCCTTAATCGGCCGGTAGTGGGACGCCATACCATCCTTCTAGCAACAGAAGGCCTGTGGACCGAAGGTCCGTCACCGAATGCCGGAAGGTGGTATCCTCCCCGATCCGTAAACCCGAAACAACAACAAGTGGGCTAGCCTTCATTTTCTTATTTGGTTCTTCTCGCAGCGATAGCAGATTCTACTCGCGGCCCAAGACGAGATTTGGTCGGCACCCGCCCTATCCTTCTTAAAATTTCCGACACGGGCATCTTTCCTTCTTCGCTAACTTTTCAATCACAAGCTCGTAACGGCAAGTGGTGTAACCCTAGCCCTCTTCTTTCCGTTGTCGTTATAAGTATGCGGGCCGAGGTAATGTAGAAGCAATCCTGCGACATTTTCCTCATCACCGCGGCTGAAAGGGGATGGAATCTGCTCCCTTCCAAAAGGGGTGTATACTCGTACAATGGTATGTATTCAGTAGTGGTGTGTACTCGGAATTTCTTCTAGAAAGCGACTTCAGCAGCCTCCGGCCTTCCCGGCAATCTTCCCCGCTCTATTTCTCCCTTCCGGGTCCGTGTTAGGGTGGAACCTCG
The DNA here is from genome assembly GCA_022702705.1 of Papilionanthe hookeriana x Papilionanthe teres. Lineage (NCBI taxonomy): Eukaryota > Viridiplantae > Streptophyta > Magnoliopsida > Asparagales > Orchidaceae > Papilionanthe > Papilionanthe hookeriana x Papilionanthe teres. The sequence continues at coordinate 39,602 of JAKZJZ010000457.1, forward strand.
AGCCGGACCCAATTTCAAAAACGAAGGTCTTGTACGGAAATCCGTACCCTCCACTCGTAACATGCTCGTTACAAATTCGAACTTCCTTCCCCTTTAGCTCACGTGAGCCGGGTAGGTGCGGAGACGACTGTACCAGCTAGGGGTAGAGATAACGGTCCTTCTATGGATAGCGGTATTCTCTCACTGGAACCCTTCAGCAGGGGGAAATTTTCGAGTTGATTTAAGGTCGAACTCAATCATGGGTTTCTCGCTCCGACACTTTGTCCATTAGTGCGAAGAGAGTAACGTCGCCGATCTCGACATTCGTATTCTCGAATCCTTGTCCAAACCGGATGATCCCATCGTCGGCAACTTCATCCTTGTAAACAATGAAGTCCAGTCCGTTGGTGAAGGAGAAAATCAGTTTTGGAGCTTCCATTCCTGCAAGGTAGATTCCGATTGTCAGTCCCAAGTTGTGCTCCTTCTCATCATGACGAAAAGAAAGGAATCGAAAAGAGTCCGAACACATTCTTGTTCATGTATATTTATTAAAAGAGCCGTTCATTAGAAGGTTTGTTTATTTAGAACGGAAGGTTCAAAGGTGTAGAGAAGGTGATGAATCCGATCTCGTAGTCGAAAGGAAAAGAAAGTCTTATGCAAGACTTCTCGACTCGAAGGATTACTCCTAAACTAACACCTATCGGGGTCCACCCCACCTCGTAAATGAGGTAAAAGGATCTCGAACCTCTCTCGTTTAGGGGTGTCTAAACAAAGGGCTCCTAAATCCGAGAGAATGTCTGGCTATACTCGTTCAAGGTAGAAATGAACATAGTATTCCAACGGAAAGAAGGGTAGTTCGATCCATTCGGGACATGGATACACTACCGATTTTTGAAAGCGTAACTATTCGATGAAAATGGAGAGAGGAACTATTCCCCACGGAGTCGCCGTAAATTGTCTGCATATTTTTAGGTTCAGTGTGTTGTATTTTCGAAAAGGGGTCGCCTACGTAAATTGTCTCGTGAATTTTTAATTTAATTTAAATAAATAATTTGAAAAGTAGTATTTGATTTTGAAAATAATTTTAAATTTGAAAATTTTAAGATATGAAATCAAACCGATCTCACATCCCGAATAGTTTATATAAACGAGCGCCGCACCACAAACCGTGTATCTATCCCGAAGAATGACACACTCGCTCGATGATGGGGCTCGATTAAATAAACTGAAAGGTTTGTGACATCCGTTTGGTCCGCGAACCAATTTTATAAGCCGATAAGTTCCCCCGCTTAATATAAATGACATTAAGCAGTGGTTTATATTACTCCGGGTTCTTAAAGTTCCCTATAAGGGCAAGCCCCTATAGCTTAATTACATCTTAAGTGACTGAAATCACCTAAGAAAACTCTCGATAATAATCGTAGTTCTCGCTCTCAAGAATTTCAAAGTTTAAGTTTTCAAGGGATCGAATTTTGAATTTCAATAAGGAATGGATCAAATTTGGAACATTTTATTTTAGGAGTCCAAAGGAAGAGAAGTAGGAGAAGTCACGTATCCAAAGCGAACTTCGCGACTTCCCGTACTATCCTAATGTTTAGCTTCAATTTAGGAAGGTCGTAATGTTTATTTAAGATTTCGATCCCGCCAATTTTAATTAGTTAGGACTTATATTTACATGATCAACAATCATACAAATAACCTCGAAGATGTGAGGGTTTACATCGTATCTGACGACTACCTCGGAATCCTAAGACCGAGTTAGGGCTTAATTTACATGATATGATCATGCAAATGCCTAACGAAGAGCCGAGGATTTATGTCGCACTAGGCAAACTACCTCGAAGTCCTATGGCTTGGTTATTTAATTCTAAAGAATAGTTTTGCCGATGTAGATTTCAGTTTTGCCGACGACGATGGCCGTGCCGCCCACCATGCTCCGAGCTCCTTGTTGTTGCAGAGGTTTAGTTTTAGAAGTCATAAATCGAGAGATGAGAGAAGTGTTCGGTTTTAGAGAAAGTCTTCATTTCCATGTGTCTTTAATATTTTAATTAAAACAAGTTTTAAAGTCGATTAAACGAACCGATTAAGATCCCACTGCTCCGTCATCCCGCACCGTTATTTTCATCGAATTCACTTAGTCCGTATGAATTGCATAAACTCAACTAAATGAGTTCCGCACTTTCATTTAGACCGCGGGAAATCCCGTTAGCAACACGTGGGTTACATCATCCGAGGTATTCCCGATCATTCAATGAGACGTTTTAATTTAGTTGTATTTGTAGTTTTGTTGCTTCGTTTGTGATTAAATTTTGAGTTGTTTTATATTTTGAATGTTGTGGCGGTGAATTTTATCTCGTAGTGTCTTTTAATTTAGTTATGGGTTTCAGCTTTGGTTTCTGTCCTAAAGGTGTAGGTTTTCATGCAACCGTTGTTTATCATGCAAGAAAAGTAAGTGCGATGCGATTAAATAAGTTGCAATAGAGTAAATCGCAATAAAATAAAAGCGTACCTTGAGGGCCTTCCCGTCATCCCAAGCCGCACTTAAAACACAGCTGAATATTTAAGCATTTAAAGTAAGTTCCTAGTGTAAAGCTAAGGGAAAGGTTATGGTTTTCTACCAAGTTCCTAATCCTATACCTAGTCATCTCCTATGACGTCTGTGTCTTCAATTTTGGTTTTAAGGATGATTTTCTTCACCAAAGAACAACTAAGCTCAATTTGTTCTTAATGACATTCCATCATATCGAGGAAGTGTTTAAGACGAATCTTAAACATCTTTTCAATATTTCTGGAATTGTCCTAAGTCCAAATGAATTCTATTGTTCAAGTGAATTAATCATCCAGTGGTGTTCGAGTTAAGTTTTATTTCTTGCTTAGTAAATTAGGATGTTCGAATATCCTTGACGAGTGAAGTGTCATTTCACTTGATACTCCATTTAGAGTTATAATAATAAAAACTCCTAAGGGCAAAATGATATTTAATGATTTCGTGATTCAAATTTAAGTTCAAATTAATGATTTAAGTTTGAATGTTGTTCAAGTTATTTTAGATTTATTTTTGAATTCTTCATGTCTTTATATTTAATTTAATTTAATTTAATTTAACTTAATTTAATTTAATGTGGTTTAATTTAAATTAATTTAACTTAAGTTAATTTAATGTAATATGATTTAGTTTAATTTAATTTAATTTAATTTAATTTAATTTAATTTACTTTTAATTTAATTTAATTTAATTTAATTTAATTTAATTTAATTTAATTTAATATAATATAATTTAATTTATTTTAATTTAATTTAATTTAATATAATATAATATAATTTAATTTAATCTAATTTAATTTAATTTAATTTAATTTAATTTAATTTAATTTTAATTTAATTTAATTTAATTTAATTTAATTTAGTTTAATTTAGTTTAATTTAATTCTTAATTTTTAATTTAATTTTTAATTTTAAAGGAATTTGTTTTAAATAATTTAACTTTAATTTAATTTAATGATTAAGTCTTTTAGCATTTTAAATCTTAAACTTGAATTATCATTTTAATTAGGAATTAAATATTATTGGGATGATCAATTTAGGGATTTTTAAATTAAAGAATAAATCTCCTCCTAATAATATCCCTATTTTAATAATTCCAATTTTATTATTCTTCCAAATTTAAATAATTATTTAATTAAGGTTTATTTCAATTATTTTAAATTGTTTAGTAGGTTTCTACCCTTTAATTATCTAAATTTCAATCATCCAAATCAAGTTAAAATCAAATATTTTGCCTATTAATTTCATTAAGCCTAAAGTCTTAATTAAAGGGTTAAGATTTTAATTACCATTTTGCCCTTCAAGCCTAATAATTTCATAACTCACTAAATTGAGCTCAAATGAACTTGAAATTTTTATGTTACTTCACTCATATGTCAATAAAGACATTAGAGGAGAAAATGTGATTTTTCTGTATTTAATTTATTTATATAATTATTTTTGGTGGAAAATAAGGATTTCCAAGGAAAATTTAATAATATGACCAAGGGAAAGTTTCTGTCCTTAAGAAAATTATGGGACATTCCTAATGACCAGAGGACCACTTGGACCAATTTTTGTGATTTTTTCAATTATATTTTATTTATTAGAATTATTTTAAGCTATGGAGTATTAATTAATTTAAAAATAGAATATAAGTTGAAAAATGAATTTCATAATTTTTAAAATTCTCTCTGATATCAAGGATTCCAGAGAACCAAATTTTACAATTTTCTGATTTTTCTTTGATTTATTATAATTATTTTAGTGAAAATGCTAGAAAATACATTTTTTAATTTTAAAATTACCCTAGGGCTTTTAAAATTTAATATCTCATTAAATAGACCTAAGAAAAATATGGGGTATTGTTCCTAAGTGATTAAATTTCAAAATATGACATTTTGGTGAATTTTATTATTTTTGTGATTTTTATTATTTTTTAATTATTAAAATATTAAAATAATACTAAAAAATTAACTTTTTTAGAAAATTGAAATTTTAATTTTCTTAAATTCCCCTGATATCAGAGAGGCTCCAAAACCACTTTGGTGAATTTTTGAAAGGTATTTTGAAAGTTATGAATTTTTAAAGTTTAAAATGACTAAATGGCTTAATCAACCCATTTAAGTAGAGCTAACCAAGTCCAATCGACTTGAAATTTTTATGGTGGGTTCCTCCGATCCTAAAGGTCAATGGAGAATTGATTTCAAGTCAATTTGATGTATGGTTAGCTCTAATTAATTAGGGGTCTATTTTGGATGTTTAAGCCAATTAGGGTTATCTTAAGTGAATTAATTCAAGTCCTATTTTTCCTGTGGTTCTCTCGGTCATAAGGAACATCACCAAATTTTCCTAGAATTTATTTCACAACATGCTAATTTTTGGAATTAAAATACTCAAAACAAGAACATGCATTTGAAAAATCAATAACTTTTCATGAGATGGCCTCCGACCTCGGAAAATTCAGGGAATGTTCCCAAGTTCGTAGGCTTCAAAAGCCCTATGGTCTCATGCCATGGTGAATTGTATGAATGCATGGAGAATTAAAACAATGCAAGGAGTAAATAATTAATTAAAAATAAAATACTTGACAAAATTAATTAATTTCTTTTCCACATTATTCTCCTCTCGTTCACCGAGCAAGAGGGTATTTTTATTTTATTTTTGTGATTTTTCTACACAAAGATATGGATTTTTAAAGTTCTGTATTTAAATAAATCGAAAAATCCCTAATTTCCTACTTATCCACGCGGCGCCCGTCATCCCCGGCATCTCCGAACGACCACGCGGCGCTCCCATTCGACGCCGCCATCCGACTCGGCCGCCCGGGCCCCGCGGTTCACGCACCATCCGCCGGTCCGACGCAATCCAAGCCGTCCATCCGATACACGCGCGATCCGACGGCTCTCGGTCATCGTCTACGACCGGTGCGATCCCGTGACCGTCCACACTCTAACCCTAAGAACTCACTCGATTCTCAATGGATTTTCGTGTTCTTATGCTCTATGGATTCGTCTTCAAGAGACGAACACATCCATACGTGTAAACATGCATTTAAATCGACTCAAATTAAAATGAGAATCTCTCGGAAGCCTCGGGAAGAAGAGGGAGTCCATACCTTTGCTCGAGAAGTGAAGCTTCGATCCGAGAGTCGTGTCACCTTCGATCGGGTCCAAGTAAGCTCCGCATGAAGTCCTCGGCTCCGGTGAATCGTCTAGCTATGAAAGTGACCACAGCTCGATCACAAAGCTCGGAGGCCGGAGCAACCGGGTGGCCCGGAGATGGGGCTTTCAGCTGGAAACTTCTTCCCTCGGTCCAAAGGAAGGTGTAGGACCAATCAATTTGGGAATTGGCTCACCGCGAGGAGATGTCCTGGTTTTGGGTGAAATTTCGGCTGAGAAATCGGATTCCGTCACGTGGGATTAGTGGCAAATCGACACTCGGGATCAACCGCTCTAAGTGTGGAGTAGTGGTTTGAAACAATTTCGCGTAGTTTCGGCAAGGTTTATGCAACTCTCCTCCATGGCCGAGGGGGCTTAGCTAGAGGTGGCCGGAGAGCCTCACATGGATGGCCAAGGGTCGGATCACTGCCCGGCATGGGAAGAACAGGGCAGTGCATCAGGCATGGGCCAGAAGGTGGAATTCCAAGGTTCGGCTCCTCCCCATGTCTCGGCCATGGCGTTTTCCGATGGCCTGTGGGCCGGCCGACAGTGCAAGGGTCACCCTCAAGGCCGTGGAGGTCGTGGATCGGACTTGGTGCAAGCAATCGGCAATTGCCATGTGTAAAGGCTTTGATTCAAAGTAGAATGGGGCATGGCTAGTTTTGAGTTTAAATGGGTCAATTCACCCATTTGGGCTTGTGCACCCTTCAAGGTGGCTTTGGGTGCCGTGGGGGATCAAAGGGATCACTGGTCTGGCATGGAGAGGTCTCCATCCAAATATATTTGGATTAAATCTAAGTTTAGGTGAATCATGATTAAGGCTAATGAGCTTTAGGGATTAAGGAAAGCCCCCCTCTTCTTACCCAATATGGCATGGTGGAGTGTCCAAGGCCCTCATGGCTCACATGTGGCTCATGCATGGCTTCATGGCTCACCTTTGGCTCTGGGAAAGCTGAGTCAATTTCATGGAAATGGATTTAAGGAAAATTTTGGTATTTTAGGGGTGATTTGGCATGAGGCTTAATTTGGAATTATTTGATGATGTGATTAGAACTTAGGGAATGGCTTTGATTAAGTGGATGGCAAATGGAAATGTCATGTGGGCTTTAGTGGTAGATTTTGGGCTCATTGAAATGGTTTTAGATCGGCTTTTAAAATGGTTTAGGAAAGTGGGCTTTTGAATTTTAAAATGGATTTTGGGATGAAATTTTGGTAAAGGCTTGGGCCAAATAATTGTTGAGTTTGGTTTAGGGATGTGTCATGAGTGGTTTGAAACAAATTTGAGGTGATTCGGGCTCGAATCGGGTCGATACGCCTTTTTGTAAAGAGGCTAAGGTGGGCCAAAATGGGCTACCATGGGCCAAAGTTGGGCTAGAGTTGAAATTGATGTAAAATTAATGTTGGGAAATGTTTATGGGAGTGTTTCAAAGAGGTTTTGGCTTTGGTTAGGTTTTGATTTTGGGATTCGGGCTCATTTGCGTTAAGTTCGGGTTTAGGTCAAAATTGGGCCTTTTAGCTTTGGGTTGAATTTCGAGTGGGGTTTGGGTCTAAATTTTGGGCAAATCATGTTAGTGTTTTGCTTGTGGGAATGTTAAGGAAGATTTAGAAAAGATTTGGGGTTAATTGGAGTTGAATCGGGTGAGTTTGGGCTAAGTTCGGGTCATGGGTCCAAATCGGGCTTTAAGGCCAAAAGTGAAATTGATCCCAATGCCAATCACATCGGGCTTGGATTTGGTCTAGATTGGTGTTGGGGATGTTGAATTGAAGTTTAGAATTGAATTGGACCAGAATTTAGGTTAATCGGGTAGGTTAGGTTCGACATCGGGTTTACTTTGGGTTAAAATGGGTCAAATTGGGGATTTTGATAAAAGTGGGGTAAATTGACAAAATTGGCCCATGGTGTAGTTGAACAAAACGAAATTGGAAATATTTGGGATTTTCTGGAATTTTCTGGGAATTTTCTGAATTTTTGGATTTTTTGGCTAAGAGGGGTATTTTGGGTATTTGGAGGGTATTGGGAGGTATTTTTGGAATTTTTGGTATTTTTGGTTATGGATGATCAATTTGAGTGGGGAGAAAATGTTTAGGATTGGTCTTGAGGAATTTTGGGTAATTTAGGTGATTTTGGAAATTTTGGGTAGTTTCAGTGGCATTTTGTAGGTTAGAAGGTGTGTAGTCCCGGAGTCAAAAATTGAAAAATTGGAAAATTGAAGATCGGGTGAATATAAGTGGAGTAAAATCATTTTGGTTGAGCCATGAAGCCACATCAAGCCCATATGAGCCATGAAGGGACTCATTCGAGGCATTCACTATGTTGTTCCTAACCCTCTTACCAAGGGCTTAGGGGTTAAGGACCATCCATGTGAATCACTTACATGAGTCGGGAGGTCAAGTTAGGTATAGGTGTGGTTTTAGGAGGTGTATGGAAGTGTAGTGTATGAGTGTAGTGTGTGTGTAAGTCAGCCCCTTCATCGTACCGAGCCACCTGTAGGCAGTCCTAAGGCCAAAGAGTCCTATAGGAACTCATCCTTTAAACTTCCACACTCGATTTCAACCCTCTAGGTGATTAGGGGTCTACACTCATGTTTGTGGAGTTTGAAGGGAGTTAAGAAGTGGTTTGAAATTCTAGATGGTGGATCCCAATTCTAGTCCTCTAAGATAGTCAAAGGAAAAGCCTAAGGCTAGATCCTAAGTACTAAAGAGAAGAAGAGAAGACCTCATCAAAAATGAGGTCAACAGTCCCATTTCTAGTCCTTTAAGATAGTTAAGGAGAAGCCCTATGGCTAGATCCTAAGTACTAAGGAGAGAGAAAAGAAAAGACCTCATCAAAAATGAGGTCAACAAATGGACCCCCAATAGGTGTGGTCTGCTAACTAAGCACACCGCGCGTATTGGCATTGACCAAAAAGATCAACAGAACCAACAAAGAAGTCTAAGTGACACACTTAGAATGAAGTATAAAAAATTTTCTTTGGGGAGTATCTGGTAAATCTCTAAGACTGAAGATTCCAGAACTCTCGCTGGGGAAGAGAAAGGGAAGTGAATTCTAGATCACAAGATCTAGAGAGATTCGATTTTAGATTCATTTCATTTTCTGTTTCAAGTTTTAATGTGTGAGTTTGGATTTTGGTTTGAGTTTCAATTCCTATTGAAGTTCGATTCAAGATTTATTTCAAGAGGGATTTCGTTGAAATCCGAGATTTGAGGTGAGCGTCGGAACCTAGGTTCCAACCTCGGGATTTGAAGAGAATTAGAATTTAGGCTCTAGCCTCAAGAAGAGAATTGGAATGTGAAGAGAACAAGAATTTAGGCTCTAGCCTCAAAAAGAGAGTTGGAATTTGAAGAGAACTAGAATTTAGGCTCTAGCCTCAAAGAGAACTGGAAGTTCAACTCCAGCCTCAGAAATTTGGCAGAGAGCTAGTAGTTCGGCTCTAGCCTCAAAGAAGTGGAAGTTCGGCTCTAGCCTCGGAAATTTGAAAGAGAGCTA
>JAKZJZ010000458.1:0-48735 GCA_022702705.1 Papilionanthe hookeriana x Papilionanthe teres
CGAGGAGTAGTTTTGAGAAGAGTTAAAGTTTCGGAGGAACTTTACGAGTCTTGTGAAAAGAATTTTCAAATAAGTGTTTACTTTTATTCTTACATTTAGGTTTTTTTATTTAATACTTGTTTTTGTTTGTTGTTTTTCATATGGTTTTTAATTTCGAGTCAATGTATTTTTGTATTTTTTCGATGCATTTTGAGTAGTTTACTTTATCTTTTTCTTTCTTAAATGGAGAAGTAATTAATTTATGGAGAATTGTTGTGGAAAGTATAAGTGTTTAAAGTTGGAAGAAGTTGTGAAGATTTATTCTGAAAACTTTGTTTACTTCTTAATTTGGCCTCGTTAAGTTTTAGAATTGATTAAGATTATGTAAGATCCAATGCGACATTGTCTCGAAAAAGTTAGTAAGATTCACATGCAATTATATGGGTGAGAATTGTAGTCCATGTAATTGAATGTAATATTAGAAGATATTTTTATGGAAGGGAGTAAAATTAGAGGATTTTAGAGTGACAAGGCTAAAACCCCCTAATTTGGTTTGAAGTTTTGAGTTTTGTTATGAGAAGTTAGCCCAGGTTGGTGGAAATCAGGGAACTCTAGATAGGACTGGTATCTTCCCTGCCTAACCATGTTCAAAATGATAAAAATTTCAGATTAACCTATGTTCTTTATAGAACCGAGTAAGGGTAAAGAACACATTTGCTTCTATCTGTCACAACAAATTTAAATACTTCAACAACAATACTTTAATAATTATTACTATTTCATAAAAGGAAAGAAAAGATAATCTAGTTAATAGTGTTTTACATACAGTGTTATTAGTTATTATAATTTTAATTTCTTGCTTAACATTTTATTAAGAAAATTTCAAAAGACAAATCAACTTTCAAAACTTTTCAAAATCAAGACAAACTTTCAAAATCCATTAAAATAAAAAGTAAAAAGATAATTTTCTAATTCCTTTAAAGATTTTCAAATTTTGTCTGTGGGTTCGATATCTCAGGGCTTAATCAGAATGTCCTATATTACTTGATAAATGATATGCATACTTGCGTAGTATCCACATTATAAATCAAAATCATCAGCATATATATATATCCAGCGGGATCAAGTTTTTGGTGCCGTTGCCAATTTTCATATCATATTTGTAAGTATAAATATCAGGTGGATCAAGCAGCATGAGTTATTCTTAACTCATTATAGAGTAGATACGATAGACAAGAAGATCGATCATTATTCTGAGTATACACAAAGAAAGAGTGATTACGATGCTGAGTATTTAGAGTCTTTAGTGAGATTTCTGAAGGGTGAGCACGATGTACAGTTCCCTACTTGTTCGATATTTTCACCATATGTTGATCCAAAGGATATGGAGTTTTCTTTTGTTGATGACGATGATGAAGCTACAGACAGTGATTTGTAGCTTGACTTACATCTAGAGATTGTTGATTCAGTTTTTAGTGTGTTTTATTGTTTCTTGTGCTGTATAGTGTGATGTTATTTGTTAGTGTTTATGTGAACTTTTTATGTTAAAACTGTTTTTAGATTATCGGATGTGTGTTTAAGACTGGAATATGAATGAATTTCTATAAAATTTTATTTCTGTTTCAGCCTACTGTTTAGTGTTCATGAATAGTTAGTAAATTTGCATGTTCAAAAATTAAAATAATAAAAAAAAGATTTATTTCTAGAAATTAACTCCCGCTCTGTAAAACTTTTCTATATGTGCTTAATCATTTATGTTATATTCATATTGAAGCATGTGTTGAAGTAGAAGTTAGTTTTTCCTTACTACATCATTATTGTACTTAAATTAATTTTTGTTTATTTCTTTCTCTTGTGCTTTAGAAAATTTCATGATTCATATCTATACTAAAGCTGAAGTTTAGGGGAAGGGAAAACATTTATCAAATTTAAATATTATTTGTCCTTAAAGAACTAATATTTTCTTTAAAAATATATTAACATAACATAAGGAATGAAAAATTTGTTTAAGATTACCTAAGTTTTTGAATTTATAAATAATTTAGTAAACTTAACTAAAACTTCAAAAATTTTGGTTGATTTTAAGAATAAAATTATTTAGCTTAAAGAATAATAAGATCAAAATTTTTCTATTTATTGTAAAGAGAATTGTATTTTTGAAATACTAAGGAATCAAGAATATTGCTTGAAAAAGAAAAGATTGAAATAAGATTTGAAAAATAATAAATTATTAATTCCATATTCATTAAGTAAGAATGTATAAGTTCTTAAAAATAAGTTAAGAATAGTGAAGTTCAAAATCATTAACAGGCTATCCAAAATAGTAATCCTCACTTAAAAAAAAGGGATTGAAAAAAAATCCAGAAAAAAAAGAAGAAGAGAAAAGAGAAAAGAAAGTGAGGAGAAGCTTGAGGAAATGCCTAATCAGAAATTGGCTTCAGTTGAACTATCTTATAGAAAGAAAATTGATTACATTTTTAACTTAATTTTTATGTACATATATTTTTACTAGAAAAATATTTTATGAAAATCTTTTTCTTGTAAATATTCTATGTAACCTTAATATGATGAATTACAATTATTCTTGAAATAAATGAAGAATTGGAAGTCTTATGATTTGGTAGTTAAATGTTCTTTAATTCTTAAAATTAAACTTAATTAGTGAAATTTGGTTAATGATTTGGTAAAGTATTTATAAAACCAAAAGTTACAAGGAATCTTAAATATTTTAACTTCATTCTAAATGTTATCTATTTTATGTAATTAAAAGGGTTACTTTAGGACAAGTAACATTTAAGTTTGGGGGAATTTGATCTACCTAAAAAATAGCCATTTTAATGCCTTATTTATGATTCAATTCTTAAGGATATTATGCTTTAATGAAAGGTATTTTTATGTTTTTGGATGTAGATGATTTAAAAAGGGTCCAAGAAAGAAAAAGAAGAAAAAGGAGCAAAAAGGAGAAAAAATGGAGCTTATCGAGCAAAATTTTGGAATTATTGGCCTGGTGCCTAAGCGCCAGAATCCGGCGCCTAAGCGCCAGTTCGATATAGATGTTATTAATATTTTTTGATGACTTTTGGCAGTTATTTTGAGGGTGTTAAGCGGTTATTGGAGCTTCTAGAAGACTGGAAGTTACTCCTAATATATAGGACATGTGATACAATGTATTTGGACACAAGGAAATGGTCTAGATCGCGAAGAGGTACAACCCGAAGTGAAGAGGTGCGAAAGACCTAGTCACGGAGTCCAGCACCTAGGCACCAGATCTCGGCGCCTAGGCGTGACAGTTATCTTCTAGAAGATACATTGAATTTGGATGAATTTTGAAGAGGTGCCTTAAGCAACCCCTGGTCAAATTCAGAGCTCTATAAATTGGAGCCCATTCTACAGAAAAAATGGCACCAAAACCCCCCTCTTAGTACACATACCCATTTTAGCATCTTCTCTCTACTCTTTAGATTTATTTAGTCTCTTCCATACTTAGGGTGCCACTTGATTTTGTATCTAGTGAGTTTATTTTGAGTGTTAATTGTGTGTTATTGCTGTTGGAGTCTTTCATCATTGCTTTGGAGTCAGTAGAAGTCAGCGAATCACTTAAAGGAACACTTCAGTAAGTATTTGTACTTTGGTTCAAAGTTTTATAAATATATTTTGTTGTGTTATTTCAATGTGTTCTGAGTAGTTAGTTATATTTCTCCTTTCAACTACGAAAAGATTATAAATTATTTAAATTTTGTAGGAGAATTAAATATAAAATATTTTAAAACATTGTGATGATATTAATACCTGATCTTAGTTTACTTTTTAAATTGGTCATTTAAATTGTTAAAACCTGTTGAAGAATTTTGAGACCTATCCGGAGATAAATTCTTAACTAGTAGATATCACATGAATCCTTAGGTAATCGCAGGCTATACATGGATTATTTAAGGTGAAGTGCAAATAAATAGGAAGATAATATTTTTTGGGTGTAAAATTAATTTGTATTTAGAGTGACAGACTAAAGTGTAATAATTTGGTTTATAGAAATGTTACGGGTCACTTTGGTAGGGCCGACCATAGCCACCCTTGGACATCTAGTAGTGTGAGCCTAGATTAAACCATTCTACTAATAAAACATCCTGAGCCTATCTATAGATTAGTCAATGTTCTTTGCACTTGGACCAAAGGGTAAAGAATAGGAATGCTTCTATTTGGCACAATACCATAATCTAAATTCCCTACAAAAGATAATTATTCTATAATTCTTGGATTAGTTGAAAAAGGAGAAAGTCGTTTTTATACTTGTATTGAATTTTAATTATCGCTTACTTTACTTTATCGCTTACTTGCTTTTAGTAAAAATTATTAGTAAATTAAATTTGAATATATATATATATATATATATATATATATGTATATATATTTAAAAAGGTATATATAAATTGCATTTAATTTGAAAATACCAAAATATTACTTATATTTCTTACTTTTTATAAATTCACTATCCTTGTAGGATCGATAACCGAGACTCCACTAGAGCTCGTATTACTTGAACGATATGTATACTTGCGTTTAAAATTGTGAATTTTACAATAATAAAATCTAAATATAAAATTATAAAAGTAAACCTCGCACATCAAGTTTTTGAAGCCATTTGCCAGGAATTAAATATTCTAAGAAGTGGTATCAAATTCTTGTATTTTTAAGCATATATAAAGTCGCATCGCATTAGCCAGCGCCGCTCAAACCTATAAGTTCAGTAATTCTCTATGATAGGGCTCTGGTAACGCCCATTCTGGCGCCGACGGCGCCAGTGGTAAAAAATTATCACCGAACTTTGTTTGGCCCAAAACATTCCAATATCTTAATTTGATCCGCCATTTATCAAATTTTAAAAGTATTTAGGAGTAATTAGGATTCAAAAATAATTATCTAAAAAACACAACTACATCAAACAAGCAAACACACTACAAAGATACATATGGGTTCCCTCCCATAAAGTGCTTGGTTTAACGTCGTTAGCCCGACAAACCATTCAGTTAATCGAGATGACTCAAAATTAAAACCTCTTTGAAGTCAGGTTAAAACCCGTCAAAGTAAGGCTTTAATCGATGCCCATTAACTTTGAAATCGTACCGTATTAGAATCTTTTCTATCAACAGCTCCAAAAGAATGAACTTTTGCAACTGTAAAGGTCCTAACCATCTAGACTAGAACTTTCCAGAAAATAACTTCAATCTTGAGTTGTATAACAAAACGTTTTGTTCAAATTCCAATTTCTTTCTCAATATCTTCTGATTTTGCCACAATTTCATTTTCTCTTTATAGAACTTATCATTGTGATATGATGCATTTCTAATCTCTTCTAATTCATTCAATTGCATAAATTTTTTTCCCATCATTTTTTAAATTAAAATTCAACTCTTTTATCGCCTAATATGCTTTATGCTCCAATTCAAATGGTAAATGGCAAGTCTTACCAAACACTAATCTATAAGGATACATTCCAATAGAGGTTTTAAAAGCAGTCCTATAAGCCCATAAAGCAATATCTAATCGAGTAGACCAATCTAATTTATGATTATCCACAGTTTTCTCCAAAATTCTTTTAATTTCATGATTAGACACTTCTGCTAAACCACTAGTCTAGGGATGATAAACAATAGAGATTCTATGAATAATATTATATTTCTCAATCAATCTATTAATTTGATTAATCCTGAAATGGGATCCACCATCATTTATGATCACTATAGTCATTCCATATCTTGTAAATATATATTTTTTAAAAATTTTGATTCACTCCAAGCATCACATCTAGGTAAAGCAATAGCTTCAATCCATTTCGAGACATAATCAACAGCAACCAATATATACAAATTTCCAAATGAAGGAGTAAATGTTCTCAAAAAATCTAATCCCCATACATAAAAAATTTCAACTTCTAAATTATAATTTAGAGGCATTTCAATTCTTTTAGAGATATTACCTACTCTCTGACATTGATCACATGATTTAATATTTATATAAACATCTCTAAAAAGAGTAGGCCAATAAAATCCTGGTTATAAAATCTTAAAAACAGTTTTATCAGCACCAAAATGTCCTCCAAATCCAGAATAATGACATCGTTGAATAATCAAATTTATTTCTTCTTGTGGCACACATTTCCTAATAATCAGATCCTTACACTGTTTATATAGATAGGGCTTATCCCAAAAATAAAATCTTGCATCATATTTAATTTCTTTTATTTTTGTCTTATTAAATCAGATGGTACAATATCACTTACAATATAATTCACAATATCAGCCTACCAAGGCAATTTGCTTCCCATAATAGTATAAAGTTGCTCATCAGGGAAAATGTCTGTAACTTCCTTCTCAAATTCAGAGAATTTATCATATTCTAATCTTGACAGATCATCAGCTGTTTGGTTATCTGCTCCATTTCTATCAATTATCATAAAATTAAATTCTTGCAAAAGAAGTATCCATCTAATTAGTCTAGCGCATCCTTCTTTTGCATTAAATATTTTATAGCCGAATGGTCTGTATGCACAATACTTTTATCTCCAATTAAATATGGTCTAAAATTTTCAAAAGCAAATACTATAGCTAATAACTCTCTTTCAGTAGTGGTATAATTAATTTGAGCCTCATTAAGAGTTTTACTAGCATAGTAAATGACGTTGAAATCTTTATCATGCCTTTGCCCCAATGCTACTCCGATCGCATAATCACTTGCATCACACATAAGTTAAAATGGTTTCTCCCAATCTGGTGAAACAATTATAGGTGCAGTGATTAATTTATCTTTTAATAATTCAAAAGCACTAAAGCATTCATCATTAAAATCAAATTTTCTATCATTTTCTAAAAGTCGGCACAATGGTTTGGTAATTTTAGAAAAATCTTTAATATATTACCTGTAAAATCCAGCGTGTCTTAATAAACTCCTCACCTCTCTCACAGTAGTAGGTGGGGGCAATCTCTCAATCACTCTAATTTTAGCAAGATTGATCTCCATAACATGTTCAGAAATTTTATGCCCAAGCACAATTCCTCCTGCAACCATAAATTGACATTTCTCCCACTTCAGAACTAGATTTTTTTCTCGCGAGCTCCAAAACTTTTGCTAAGTTTTCCAGGCAAATTTCAAATAAAGTCCCAAATACAAAGAAATCATCCAAAAAACTTCTATTCCATTATCTATCATACTACCGGAGATAGACATCATACATCTCCGAAATGTTGCATGTGCATTACACAGTCCAAAAGGCATTCGTCAAAAAGCAAAGGTTTCATAAGGGCTAGTAAATGTTGTCTTTTCTTGATCCTCAGGAGTAATAGGTATTTGATGGTAACCAAGTATATCCATCCGTGAAAATAAGTAGTACTTATGTCCAACAAGTCTATCTAGCATTTAATCAAGAAAAGGAAGAGGAACGTGATCTTTATGGTGGCGGCATTTAATTTCCTATAGTCAACACAAATTCGCCATCTATTAATTTGTCTTGTGGGTATAATTTCATTAAATTCATTCACTTCAATAGTCACTCCTCCCTTTTTCGGTACACAATGTATTGGACTCACCTAAGTACTATCCGAAATATGATAAATAATTACAGCATCGAGCCATTTAAGATCTCTTTCTTAA
This sequence comes from Papilionanthe hookeriana x Papilionanthe teres, assembly GCA_022702705.1. Classification (NCBI taxonomy): domain Eukaryota; kingdom Viridiplantae; phylum Streptophyta; class Magnoliopsida; order Asparagales; family Orchidaceae; genus Papilionanthe; species Papilionanthe hookeriana x Papilionanthe teres. The sequence continues at coordinate 7,624 of JAKZJZ010000458.1, forward strand.
CTACTTCTTTCATTATTGGATTCAATCTTCTTTGCTGATCAACTCTCGGTTTATGTTCTTCATCTAATAAAATTATGTGCATACAAATTGAATGACTATCTCCTTTAATATCTGCCAAAGTCCATCCAAAAGCTTTCTTGTATCTTTTTAAAGTTTCTAACAACTTCTGTTCTTGATAATCATTTAACTCCAAAGATACAATAACTCGCAAGGTAGATGATTCTCTTAAAAACATATACTTTAAATGATTAGGGAGATTTTCATCTCAAGTTTAGGAGGTTTTATTATAGATAGAATTAAGCTTTTATTTCCATCTTCCATAGTGTCTAATACTTCGAATCTCTCCTGAACGTACTCCAAATCTTCGTTCTTCTTACTATCTGAATTTTCTTCATTTTCAATTTCTTCTTCAAACATATTTTCATACTCTACTTATTTTTCAAATATATTTTCAAAATGATCATTTCTCAAATATTCACAAACCTCCATCCTAAAACATTCATTATCTTTTTCCATTGAGGGATACTTCATAGATTTTAAAATATTAAAGGTCACCTCTTGATCATTAACTATCATAGTTAATTCTTCTTTTTGAACATCAATCACTGTTCTTCCAGTAGTAAGGAGTGGTCTTCCCAAAATGATTGGAATTTCCTTATCTTCCTCCATATCAAGTACAATAAAATCCGCATGAAAGATAAATTTATCCACTTTCACTAACATATATTCCACTCCTTTAGGGTAAGTAATGAAATGATCAGCCAACTGAAGAGTCACAGACGTTGGAGAAATTTATCCTATTTCCAACCTTTTGAAAGTTGATAAAGGCCGAAGATTAATACTAGCTCCCAGATCACATAAGGCTTTTCCGAAAAAAATTTCACCTATAGCACATGGAATAGTGAAACTACCAGGAACTTTAAGTTTTTCAGAAGCTTCTTCTGAATAATTGCACTACACTCTCCGCTAAGTGCAACAGTTTCATGATGTATAAACTTTCTTTTCTTTCTCAGGATATCCTTCATAAACTTGGCATAGTCAGACATCTGTTCTAATGCTTCAACAAAAGGTATATTTATCGATAATTTCTTAAGGATCTCCAAAAATTTTCCAAATCTGTTATATCTGTTTTTTTTCTTCAATCTTTGAGGAAATGGAGGTGGTGATTTTTCAAAAGTTATCTTCATTGGCTTAGGAGGATAATCCAGGTCTGGATAAATCTTGTTTGCCACGTTCTCCTTTTCTGTTTCAACTTCTTTTTGCACTCTAGTTTATAATTATTTTCCACTCCATAAATGAATAGCTCTTAAGTTATTTCTTATTTTGATCTTTTGGATTGATCTCAATATTACTTGGAAGTGTTCTAGAAGGTCTATTATTAAGTGCAGTGAAAAATGCCCCAATTGATTTTCAATATTTTTCATAGAAACACCTTGAGCTTGTAATTGATTTCCCATATTCAAAATCATTTCTTCATTAAATAACTTATCCTTAAATTGAGGGTTACTATTGAATCCAGGAGGACAACATGGTCTAAACTTGGTATTTCCTTGGTTGTTCGAATTTCCAATTGGATTTATAGACTCGTTACCCTAATGTGGGTTAAGATCGGCATCGTTATTATTCCAATCGAAATTTGGGTGATTCTTCCAACCGAGGATTATAATAATTCGAATAAGGATTGTTTGGTCTATTAATAGTGTTTAAAGTCTCATAAGGTGTTTAAGATTCTGGTATCTGTCCAAATGAATTTTCCTCCAACACTTGAGGTAGTTGAGAATAGTTCATTCCATATTGATCTATTTTCTTAGAAAGGGCTAAAATTTGAAAAAATACCATAGTCATCATATCTAAATCATGAATACTAGCTACTCTCTTAGGATTTACCCGTTCAGAGGGCCATTGAAAATTATTAGTAGCCATTTCTTCAATTAATGCGTATGCTTCATCAAAAGGTTTTGACATTAACGATCCACCAGCAGTAACATCTATAATAGATTTCAATGATCCCACTAATCCATTATAAAATGTTTGAATTATTAAACAATTTGGTAAAGCATGATGTGGTCACTTCCTAAGAAGATCTTTAAATCTTTCTCAAGCTTCATATATTGAATCTCCTTCAAGCTCGACAAAAAGATGTAATATCATTTCTTAGTTTAGCAATCTTTGATGGAAGGAAATATTTTTATAGAAACTTTTGAGATAATTCTCCCTAAGTTTTAATAGATCCAAGTGCTAACGAGTTTAACCACGCCTTAGCTTTATCCCTTAATGAAAAAGAAAAAAGTCTAAGTCCGACGGTTGTCACTTAGACACTCTGTCATATTTAAAAGTAGCACACGATTCTAAAAAACTAGCGAGATGTAAATTTAGATCCTTATTAGTGTTCCTCCGAATTGATTATTTTGTACCATTTTGGATAATAGCATGTTTAAGTTCAAATGAATTGGCATCAACATCGGGATTTTAATAGTTATGTGAATTTCGTCTGTCTATTGGGTTAGCAAAATCTCTTAAAGGTCTTGGCAAATTTCCAATGTCATTTCTTTGATTATCTTGATTATTCTCCATTTCACAAGGATTTTCAAGTTTTTTTTGTTGTTTTCTAATTTTTCTGACAGTACGCTCTAACTTCGAATCGTAAGGCACTAAACTTATAGATCCACTACGACGCATATACAATGACACAAATACTTTTAAAAAGTAAATAAACACACAATTACACACTATAAAGTAAAGAATTTCTGTTACTATATTATCAATAAATATCTAAGGCTAACTTACTTACTTACTTACTTCATTACCTTCCTCGGCTACGGAGCCAAAAAATTGACCGGAGATTTACAGACTTTTATATTGCAAGAATTTATGAACTCAAATTTATATATGTTGATAATGATTTTGTAAAGTCCAAGCACTCAACGCAAGTATACGAATCGTATCAAGTAATACAGGGCTCTAATGGAGTCCTGGTTATCGATCCCACAGAGAAGATACGAAGTAGAAGAAAGTGTTTCACAATAGATAATGTAGCACTGAAATCTGATACTCAAATTGCACTTAAAGTTTAATACTTACTTCTACTACCACTATGCAGAAAACAATAACAATTAATCAAATTATAGTTACTTCTAATAACTTTGAAAACAAAATTAACTAACAAACATACACTAAGCTATATATTTGAAAGGTTTTTGATATATAAGAAAAGTATCTTTCCTCTTGCAATGAGAATATGATGTGTGGATGATATGGAATAAATATCTATGTTATTGTGCTAAATAGGAGCATAAATGTTTCTTTACCCTTAAAAGAGTACCCCCTCTTCTAAGCATGAAAAGAACATTGACATATCCTATGTTTAGTCACTAAATCTAAGGCTAGGCTGGGAGAATACCGGCTCTCACTACGGAGCTCCCACTCACCTTTCACCTGAAGGCTGACCTTCGAGTTTAGTTACTAATCTTAGGACTAATTTGGGGATCTCAACTTATCACTCTAAAACCTCCAAATCGAAGTCCATCAAAACACATTTCCCTATTTATTTGCACTCAATATCCATGAACTACTCAATTCATCCATGGAAATTTAATGGATTCTTCATTATTGTTGTAGGACACTAAATCCTTTCAGAATTAATGTTCAACAACATATTTTAATAATTCGATTGGCGAGATAAAAAGTAAATTAAGTTCAAAATTAAAAACCATCATAATTTCTTCAATACATTAAAAGCACTTTAAATCCACATCAATCCATCATCAATCTCTATGCAAGAAGAAAGACAAAGGAGACTACTCAAAATTCATGAAGAAGATACAATAAAACATGGATTTTATATATAAAAGAAAAGTCATACAAACCACAAAAGAAAATACAACTTATCTCTTTCTCTTCCCCAATGCAATTCCCTTGAAGTTCTTTTGAATCCTTTTCTCTCTTCTTTGCAACACTTAATTCCCTCTTTAGAATGGAAAGGAAGAAGCAATCTCTCACTGTACTTCTTCTCCTTCACTCCTTAGAGAAGAATTCCTCTCAAATTCTCACTTCTACACACTTTTCTCCTAAGCCCTAACACTTAACACACACTCTCCCTCTTTAGAACTTCATAATACACACTCACACACACACAAAACCCTCACCATTTTCGTCCAAAAATAGTTACTTATAAGTTAGAAATGAATCCCAAGAGTTTCCATAGCATCCCTTCAAAAAGTCGCCAAAACTTCTCGAATTTGAATTCCACCAACATTAGGCACCGGCGACACTCTATCATCCCAATAATTGCAGAGTTCTTTGAAAAATGGCGCTGGTGGCGCCATAACCTATTTTCCTCTTTTTTGCTCCTTTTTGCTCCGAATTCGTTCCTTTTCACTTCTTTTTGCTCCAATCACCTAAAATCATCATACTCGCAACAAATCATGAAAATACCTTTCTTTAAAGTGTAATATCACCAAAAATGGGTAAAATTATATAGCAAAAATAGTATATATTTTTGGTGCATTAGTGAGTCATGCTTCAAAATGTGAGGAGAATGCCACCTCATTTTCCTCACCATGATGAGTTTTAACCATGGTTAATATGAAGTGGCATGGGTTGAATTTATTTGTAATGGGTCATATGGGTTGTGTCTAACCCATATTAAGTCACCCATGATGTCATAGAAGGGGTTTTGGAATTTTGAAAATCATTTATTGTGTCATGTGTGATGTCATGCATTCAAATTTTATTTTATGGCTTTTTAATTATAATACCATTTTTAATTAATTATTTAATTAATCAAAATATTGGAAATTATATTATTAGCCAATAAATTAATTAAAATTTTTTGGGATTAATTATTTGATTAATTTTATCATTTTTTGGTACAAATTTGGTATTTTGGCCAAATTTGATATATGTTGATCTAGGGTTGAACAATGTTGATGCAAGTTGACCTAGGTTGTTAAATTTTCGTTTAAGGGTGACCTATTTTGACTTTTCTAACCGTGTCATGGTTTAATTAGTCATAAAGCTCGAAAGGTTTTGTCATTAAGTGCTTAATTTGGTCATGTTGACCAATTTTAGGGTTTAAGTCCATCCAAAGTTCAATGCGGTAACTTTTGGATTAAATTTCAGTCACTTTGATCAATGTTAAGTTGATCATGTCAATGTCTATCTTTGAAGTTAGTTTGTGGTCAAAGGTGTATGGATTAGTTATTTTGACTAATTTTAACCCTTTTAGGTCAAGAGTTGACCAATGGGGCTAAGGTGGTTATCTTTGTATCATGTATGGATTATTTTGATCAAATATTAATTTTTTATGTCAAAGAATAAGCAATAAGGTCAATGCAATATTCTTTGGGTCATGGTTTGATCATTTTGACAAAAAATTGACTTTTTGGTCAAAGGTGACCAATGAGATGAATATGGTGGTCTTTAGATATTGGGTTGATGATTTTGGTCAATTTTGATTTTTTGGATCAAAGTTGACTATTTGGGTCAATGGAGTGGTCATTAGGTCAAGAATGACCATTTTGACTGAAGTTGACTTTTTGGTCAAAAGTTGACCTATTGGGTCAATGTGTTGGTCATGGGGTCAAAAATTGACCATTTTGACCAAAGTTAAGTTTTTGGTCGAAAATTGACCTGTTGGGTCAATGGAGTGGTCATTGGGTCAAGGATTAATCATTTTGACCAACTTGACTTTTTGGTCAAAAATTGACTTGGTAGGTCAATGGGTCAAAAATTGACCATTTTGACTAATTTTGACTTTTGGTCGAGTAATTGACTCGTTGGGTCAATGGATCGGAAATTGACCATTTTGACTGAATAAGCTGACTTGTTGGTCAAAAGTCGAACTATGTTGATAGTGATTGATCAGTTTAGGGTTAACCCAAATGATTTATATTAACTTTATCATGGCTAATTTAATCATAGGGTTATTAGATTTGGTAACCATATCTAGGTTTGGCTAGGGTTGGTAATGCTTGGTCAATTTAATATTGTAAAATGATCAAATGAGTCATATTCGATCAATTAATGTCTGTATTATCATTGTTAATTTTATTGATCCAAGATGTCATTGGATTTGTGTCAAAAGACCTTGTTAAGGTTTCACCTTAGGTCTTGGGATTTATTGTCTCTTGGTAAATTTTAGGATGTCACTATTAATAAACTTCCCTTTTTGATGACCCCTCGCAAAAGTGAGGTCAACAACTTCATAAGAAGATCTTTAAATTATTCCCAAGCTTCATATATTGATTCCCCTTCAAACTGACCAAAAGATGTGATATCATTTCTTAGCTTAGTAGTAATTTATGAAGGGAAATTTTTTGACAGGAGCTTTTGTGTAAGTTCCCCCAAGTTCTAATAGATCTAGGTGCTAAAGAATTTAACCACTCCTTAGCTTTATCCCTTAATGAAAAAGGAAGAAGTCTAAGTCTAACAACATCATTCGACACTCCATCATATTTTAAAATAGCAAACAATTCTAGAAAACTAGTGAGATCTAAATTAGGATCATCGTTATGTGTTCCTCCGAATTGATTATTTTGTACCATTTGGATAATAATAGGTTTAAGCTCAAATGAATTAGCAACAACATCAAAGTTTTGAATGGTTATATAAATTTCATCCGATGTTGGGTTAGCATAATCTTATAAAGGTCTTGGTAAATTTTCATTTTCATTTCTTAGGTTTTCTTGGTTGTTTGCCATTTTATGAGGATTTTCAAATAGTTTGTGTTGTTTTCGAATTTTTCTAATGGTATGCTCTAACTCTGAATCATAAGACACTAAACCTATAGATCCACATTTACGCATATTAAATCACACAAAACACACTAAAAAGTAAACAAGCACACACAATTGCAAACTAAAAAGTAAATGTTTCAACTACTACAATTTTGACTAGTTATCGTTTATATCTTCCCCGGCAACGATGCCAAAAACTTGATCCAGGATGTGCAACTGCCTCGAAATTCAATATTCAAAAGATAGTTTCAGTTTAGTTTTGCAAGTAGATTAATTCAATAATTAGGCAGTCACCCGTATACGCAAGTATACGTATCATTCAAGTGATACAGGGCTCAAGTGGAGTCCTGGTTATCGATCCCATGAGGAAGGTAGGAACTCTTCAAAGTATAGCAAAGATGTTGAAATCCAACACTCAATTCGCAACCCAAGTTCAAGTAATATTTAATATGCTAATGCAAAAATAACAACAAATAGATGTACTACAAGTTACTTCTAAATTTTCTAAGCAGGATTAACTAAGACACTAAGTTTTGCAATTGAAAAGTTTTATATGGAAAAGCGTTTTTCCTCATGCAATGATTCTGTGGTGAGTAATTGATATAGAGTGATATTAGATTTTTATTGTGCTAAATAAGAGAATTCATATTCTTTACCCTTGTCAAAGTACCCCCTCTTTAAAGTATGAAAGGAATATTGATAAATCCTAGGCTTAGGCATTAAGCCATGGTTAGGTTGGGAGGATACTGGCTCTCACTTCAGACCTCCCACTTCCATTCACCTGAAGGCTAACCCTAGCTTTAGTTAACAAACTTTATGACCAAATTGGGGATTTCAACTTCGTCACTCTAAAACCTCAAATTCAATGCCCATTAAACAATATTTCCTTATTTATTTGCACTCGATTCCCATGAATTACGCAACTCATTCATGGACATTGAATGGATTCTCCACTATTGTTGTAGCATACTTAGTCCTTTCAGATTGAATATTTCACAACACATTTTAACAATTCAATTGGCCAGATCGAAAAGTAATTAAAGTTCAAAATAGAAAAACAACACAATTTCTTTAACATTTTTATGGAACATCAAATCTATATTAACCCTTCACCACATCTCGTTGCAAGAAGAAAGGTAAAGAAATCTACTCAGAATTCATGAGGATGAAACAACAAAACATGGATTATATATATAAAAGCAAAGTCATACAAACCACAAAAGTAAATACTACTGATCTCTTTCTCTTCCCCAAGAAAATCTCTTGTAGTTCTTTTGAATCATTTTCTCTCTTCTCTTCAACATTCATTTTCCTCTTTAGAATGGTAAGGAAGGAAGAAACAATCTCTCACTTTACTCCTTCTCCTACACTCCTTAGAGAAGAATCCCTCACAATACAAGACTTCTACACACTTTCTACAAACCCTAACACACTCTCTTCACTCCTCTCTAACACACTACTCTCTCTCACACCCACACCCCTTCTTTTGGCATCCAAAATGGTCTAAAACAAGTTAGAAATGAATTCCCCAAGAGTTTCCTAAAGCACCAATTCAAAAAGTCATCCAAATACATTGAATTTGAGTTCCATTGACTTTGGGCACCAACGACACTGGATAGGGCTCCGACAGCGCTAGGACGCTAAATAATTGTTTCAACTCTCTAAAATTGGGCGCTAGAGGCGCCCATTCTGGCTTCAGCGGCGCCAATGTTCAATTTTGTTCATTTTGCCCCTTTTTGCTCAAAATTCGTTCATTTTCACTTCCTTTTGCTCCAATCACCTAAAATCATCATACATGCAGCAAAACATGAAAAATACATTCCGGTAAAGTGCAATATCACCAAAAATGAGTAAAATTATATAGTAAAAACATAATATATTTTTGGTGCATCAATGGGCTAGGGTGGAGTAAAGAAAAAAAGAGGGAGCTGCTTTCGTCAGAAGCCAAATAACAAAACTGGTAGAAGCATGCATAATTCAATTTGGTACTTCAAATGACACCTATATTGATGACTTTCTTTGAGTTATGGAGACATATCCCAAACTTTATGGGGATAAGTCATTGTATCTAAACTCCTCGAAGTTGCTGGAGGACCCAACCAGTAGAAAGATACATGATGATGCCCCCAAACCATGGAGTCAACTATTTACATTTATATATGGAAAATAAGGAGGTCCATTTGAGATCGCAGTCGTAGAGCTTCGTAGCAGTAGGACGTGAAAAAATTTTGTTTGTTTCGGCGTCTCGTGCGTGGCGGGACACAAATTTGATCGAATGCCTGCCGCGAGTCGAAGCCTGCAGCCCACCATTCATGGAAGATGTTCGACCATAATACCCCTCTATGTAATTCATCTGCTCGACGTCGAACTCTCCACTTTTTTCTTTTTCTTCTCTCGCCTCTTCATCACAATCTGATTCTCTATTCCAAAGGGAGCAAACACAAATGCTCTGTGACATATCATAAGTTTAGTCACTAAATCTAAGGTTAGGCTGGGAGGATACCGACTCTCACTATGGAGCTCCCACTCACCCTTCACTCGAAGGCTAACCAAAGGCTTTAGTTACCAATCTTAGGACCAAATTGGGGATTCCATTTGTCACCATGAAACCTCCAATTTAAAGTCCATCTAAACTCATTTCCCTATTTATTTGCACTCAATCCCCATGAACTACGCAATTCATTCACGGACATTGAATGAGTTCTTCATTCTTGTTGTAGAACATTCAATTCTTTTGAAATTAATGTTCCTCAACATATTTTAACAAATTAATTGGCCGGATTGAAAATTAAATTAAGTTCCAAAAGAAAGGACCATCACAACTTTTATAACACTTTAAGGGCACATCAATTCCACATCACCACATCATCACTACTTTATGCAAGAAGAAAGGCAAAGGAAACTATTCACAAATCATGGAGAAGATACAATAAAACATGGATTTTATATATAAAAGAAGAGTCATACAAAATACAATAGCAAATACAACTTATCTCCTTCTCTTCCCCAAGAAAATTCCATCAAAGTTCCCTTGATTCCTTTTCTATTCCTTGCAACACTTGATTTCCTCCTTGGAACAAAGATGAAGAAGAAATCTCTCACTTTACTCCCTCTTCTCCCCTCCTTAGAGAAGAATCTCTCTTCAAATCACAAACCCTAAATCTCACTCACACTTTCCTTACACTCTTTACAGTAATCCTCTTCTTCTTTTTCATTTTGAATACTTAATTTTATGTTAGGAAATTAATTCCCCAAGAGTTTCTTCAAGCACCCCTTCAAAAATCTGCCAAAACTCTTCAATTTGAAATGAACCGACATTGGGCTCCGACGGCGCCCAATAGTGGCGCCGGCGGCGCCCTATCCTGCCAATAATTGCTGAAGTTTCTGGAAGAGTGTGCCGGCGACGCCCATTCTAGCGCCGGTGGTGCCAGAAGCTGTTTTCCTCCAAATTATTTCATTTTGCTCCAAATTCATTCCTTTTTGCATCTTTTAGCTCCAATCACCTATAATCATCATACCTGCAACAAATCATGAAAAATACCTTCCTTTAAAGTGCAATATCACCAAAAATAGGTAAAAACATATAGCTAAAAGAGTATATATTTTTGGTGCATCACTGCGGTATCCTCAGTTTCTTACGTCTCATAGATTCGCCTCTTTTAAGGTGGAAAACAATGAGAATCTCTTGAAAGTTCTCCAGTCTGAGATAGATTGTGTTCAGGAACTGAAGTATCCTCTGGTAATAGCACATTATGAGCTTTTTTACTTTGACTACTTCATTTATTGTTTCATTTCACATATTCAACATCGCCATCGATTCATAGTTGGATTTATTTTCACTAATTTTTATTCTTCAATGTGATGAGACAACATCCGCGTTTTTAATTATTAGCTTGATCATATTCGTTGGTTTTTTTCTATGCCTCATGCCAAGCTTCCAACTTCTTCTCACGTTGTTTTTCGTCTTATTTAGGCATGAAATTGATAATTTCCTCACCCTTTATACCTGAGAAGATTTGCTCTATAGTTCAAAAACCAAAGACTAATCCAACTGCATATGCTGTACCAAAGGCACTTATCTTTGGATCTATAGGCCTCACAACCAAACGCCCCAAGAGGCCAGCCTACATTTATTTTGATTCAAATCATATCAGAATCATAAATAGACTTAATGGATGGGTAACTTCGTGAATCATATAAACAAGTTCAATAACTAAGCATGGAGGGCTGAGTTAGAGTTATCTTTTAGACTCCTTTCAATTATAAGTTATTTGAAGTTTTTTCTAACTTCAATTGCTGGAAGTTTCAAGTTATAAAAAAGTTTAAGTTGGCATATGGTTAAGTATTTGAGAAAACACATATAACTATGATCCATCTTCAAATGAGAATACAAATTTAAATCGAGTCATAATTTGATTTGTTAATTTTTTTTGTAGGAATGTTTGTTGATGTACATTCACATTGTGTGATTTAATTATTTCATGCTTATGAAATTTACAAAGGTGGATATTTTGGCCATTTTTGTCAAAGAATCACAATCAACGACTAAACAAAACATATAATAAATTATTCAAAATTTCATACAGACATGTATACAACAACCTATGCAAATAATATCATAATCAAGCTTCAGCCACAACAAATTTTTAACACAAAAGAAGGGGAGAAGAGTCTTTTGGAGTGAGGAAAGAGTGTTAGGGGGGTTTGTGGAGACTATTTTGGTGAGTGTGTTAAAGTGTGTAGAAGTCTTGTTTTATGAGGGATTCTTCTCTAAAGAGTGTAGGAGAAGGAGGAAAGTGAGAGATTGCTTCTTTCTTACTATTCTAAAGAGAGAATTGATTACTGTAGAAAAAAGAGAAAATGATTCAAAGGAACTTGAAGCGATTTGCTTATGGAAGAAATTAAGATAAGTTGTATTTACTTCTTGTGGTTTGTATGACTTTTCTTTTATATATAAAATTCATGTTTTGTTGTATCTTCCTCATGAATTCTCAGTACATTTCTTCGTCTTTCTACTTGCAATGAGATGTGGTGAAGTGGTGATGTTGATTTGATGTGCCATTTGAAATGCTAAGAAATTGTGATGATTTTTTACTTTAAACTTCATTTTCTTTTCAATCTGGAGAATTGAATTTTTAAAAGTTGTTGTGGAACATTGAATCCAAAAGGACTATGTGTTCTACAACAATAGTGGAAAATTCATTTAATGTCCATGAATGAGTTGCATAGTTCATAGGAATTGAGTGTAAATAAATAAGGAAATGTAGTTTGATGTGGGTCAAATTGGAGATTTTAGAATGATAGGCTGAAATCCCTAATTTGGTCCTAAAGTTTGGTAACTAAAGCTAGGGTTCTCCTTCAGGTGAAGGGAAGTGGGAGCACTGAAGTGAGAGCCAGTATCCTCCCAGCCTAACCATGAATTTAGGGACTAAGCTTAGGATTTACCGATGTTCTTTACATAACTCTAAAGAGGGGGTACTCTTAAAAGGGTAAAGGATATAAATGCTCTTATTTGACACAATACAAGTTTATTATCAATCTATATCACTCACTCATCATAGAATCATTGCAAGAGGAACGATGCTTTTCCATATTTGAACCTTTCAATACAAAACTTAGTATATGTTAGTTAATTCTGCCTGAGTTCATAAAGTAATTTAAGTTAGTGTAGCTTTAGTCATCTTTCCACTAGAAACTTAAATATTACTTGATCTTGCAATGTAAATTGAGTATTGGATTTCAAATTCTATACTATACTTTGAAAAGTTCCAACCTTCCTCATGGGATTGATAACCAGGACTCCACTTGAGCCCTATATTACTTGAACAATACGTATAATTGCGTATACGAGGGACTGCTAACTCCCACCGAATAGGTATGCTTATGATTTAGATATAAAATTATACTTTTAGTTATATATAATATGGGATATTACGCAAGTTTACGTATCGTTTATCAAGTAATATAGAACTTTTCGATTTAGCCCCGAGATATCGAACCCAGTGGAAATGTCTAAAATTTTAAAGAAATAAGAAAAATAACTTATTACTTTTTAAAATGATTTTGTAAAGTATGTTTTAAGATATTAAGTTTTTCAAATTTATTTTTGGTATTTTCTGAATAAAAAGTAAAACAAACAACTAGAGTTATGAGTATGAAAGCAAATGAGAATAAAATATCTTTTTACTCTTTCAATGAATCAGTAAAAATTATGGAATTTCATTGTGGAAGTATCTAAATGTGTTGTGCCAAATAGAAGCAATTATATTCTTTACCCTTACTTTGTTCTATAAAAAAATTAGTTAATTTGAAGTTTTGAAATAATGTAGATGGGTTAGGCAGGGAAGATACTAGCTCTCACTCTAGAGTTCCCTCGATTCCCTCCACCTGGGGGCTAACATCACATAACAAAATTTAAAACATCAAACTAAATTAGGGGGATTTAGATTGTAACTCTAAAGTTTTCTAAATTTACTCACCATTAAAAGCATATCTTTCTATTTATTTGCACCAAACCATATGAACTACAATTCTTACTCATACAATTCCATGTGATCCTTTCCAATTGTTGATTGAGATAATACCACATTGGTTATTACATGTTCTCACAACAAATTTTAACATCTTAATTGGCCAAATCAAGAGGTAAATGAAGTGCAAGGTAATGAATCATCACAACTTCTTCCAACATTAAAATCCTATACTTCACACAACTTCTTTCCATAATTTAATTACTTTATCATTTAAAAGGAAAAGGATAAAGAAAACTACTCAGAACTCATGGAGAAAACACAATCACAACTTTATTTAAAAGTAGAATTCATAGTGAAAACACAACCAGTCTTTAAAAATAAATGTAAAATAAAGATAAACACTTATCTGAAAATCCTCTCCACAAGACTCTTGATGTTCCTTTGAAACTTTGCTTTCCCTTTACAATACATAAAAGAGGTTGGGACCCAACTTTATTGACTCCAAATCTCTATTCTACTCTTAATAAAAGTTAAATACAATTGATAATAAAAGTGGATGGAGTGGAAATGTGTGCTCTCAATAACTCTCTAACATAAACTTGACTCTTAACACTAATCACACCCTCCAACATCAACCCTTTTTCTAATCTTCAAGTTTTCTTATTAAAATTTTCCAAAAGGTGCCTTGTTGTCTCTTCAAATCATGTCCAGATTCAATGTATCCACCAAATAATGCATCTCTTTATTCAAATCTGTCGCCCAAAAGAAGTTAAGGAAGTTTAAACCAAAAGTTGCTTTAAACATCCCTTGAAAATGACACTAAATTTTAGTTAATTCATATTTTTTAAATGTGTCGCCTAGTGCCAAGGGTCCGAGGCTTAGGCGCCAGAAGCCAATTTTTTTCATTCTTCAATTTGTGCTCCAAATTTGATCCTCTTTTACTCCTTTCATCCTAGTCAGTCATTTTAATCATACCTACAAGAAAAACACCAATATACCTTCCATTAAAGTGCATTATCATAAAAAATAGGTATAAAAATACATTTAAAAACACTACATATCTTAGGTGTATAAAATGCCCCAAACTTAAACTGTTAGTTATTCTCAAGTGCACTTAATCACATAGAAAATCATAACATGCAAATTATGTAAATGAGTTTCTTTAGGAAAGTTTCAAAATTTTGTTCTAGAAATGAAATAGTCAAATTTAGAAAATATTTTAGTAAATGAGACAAACTTAAATTTTAGATGGTTCTTAAGTAAAAGATAAAGAAAAATATTAGTTCCTATCTAATTCGTAAATACTTGTAGATTTTTCAAAATATTGGATTCAAGCATTTTATCTTCCTCGCTTAGAAATTTTCATTTGGAAATAATTCTACTTAATATATTATAACCTTAAGCTTTAGATTTTCTCAAAACTTATATTTTAAACTTTAGGTATGGAACCAATTTTTGATTAGAACCTTAAATCCTCAAGCTTCTCCTTCCTTTTTACATACTATTTTTCTCTCTTTTTTTCTTTTTCTCTTTTTTCCTTTTTCTTCTCCTTTTTCTCTCTTTTTTTCTTCTTTCTTTTTTTTATAAGGCAATGATTACTGTATCTGGATAGGCCTTTAATGAATTTGAATTCTACCCTTTCATTTACAACAAAGGTTTGATATATATCCTTCACTTAAAATTCATAATAATAGTGTTTAAAATTATTTCTCAATAAAGGAAATTTAAGCTTTGAAAAATAAAAGTAAAATATTCTTTTTATCCAAAAATACAACACTTCTTACTAAAGATAGTTTAACTATATTTAACTTTTATTTACTAAGAAAATTTTAACTTTAAAATTTTCATCATTACTATAAATTTTAATCGAATTCTCTTATTCATCGCTATATTTAAAATTTTGCTTCCCTAATATAACTTCATATACTTAATTATTTTCAATAAAATATCAAATTTTATTAAAGTATTCTTGAGAACAAATAAAATTTTAGTTTTTAAAAATTTGTTTTTAAATTCTCCCCAAACTTTAATTTTTAATTAGGATAAAAAATTTAAGCATAAGAATGATACATGAGTAAGAATTAAAAAACTAGAATAACATGCTTGCAGGAATCTTAATATCCTAAATATACATGTATAAAAATTTAAAACAAGAAGTAAATAGTTGATTAAATTTAGTTTTTTAGTTTTTCATAAAATAAAAATTTTACAATTTCAAAGGACTTCTACAATAGCGGATGTTTTCAAAGCAAATATACATCAACTTAACATAACACAAATCACAACATACTAAAAAATAAATGGTAGCAAATTTTGAAAAGTTTAAACATGCTATATAAATAGTGGTTACTAAAAGTGTTTTAAATTTTTCTAATATTAATAGAAATTAAATTAGACACTACTAAAAACTCAAAAACTAGAAACACATAAAAACATTTACTACCAAAAACACATCACATATTACAACATAAAACATCTGAATTTACATAAAAGAAATAATCTAACTATAACCTACACATCATCAGAGTCCACATCAAAATACATCACATCACATATAAGAACAACAAATATTAACATCACAACACATAAGAAAATCACAACACAACATCACAAACTTTTCGGCATATTTTAGGTTATGTGTTTTATTTTAAAAAGGGGGTCGCCTAACAGAAGTATGTCGGCGAATTCTTAATTTAGTTTAAATAAATAATTTTGAAAAGTAGTATTTGATTTTGAAAATAATTTTAAATTTGAAGGTTTTAGGATTTGAGATTAAACCGATCTCACATCCCAAATAGTTTATATAAATGAGCACCGCACCACGAACCGTGTATCTATCCCTAAGGATAGAAACACTGCTTGATGGTGGGTCTCGATTAAATAAACTAGAAGATTTGTGACATCCGTTTGGTCAGCGAACCAATTTTATAAGCCGAAAAATTCCCCTGCTTAATATGAAAGTATTAAACAGGGTTTATATTACCTGGGTTCTTTAAAATTTCCTATAAGGGCAAGCCCCTATAGTTAATTACATCTTAAGTGACGGGAATCACCTAAGAAAACTCTCGATAATAATCAATAATTCTGCTCTCAAGAATTTCAAAGTTTAAATTTTCAAAGGATTGAATTTTGGAATTTCAATAGGGAATGGATCAAGTTTAGAACATTTTTGTTTTCGCGAATTCAAAGGAAGAAAGGTAGGAGAAATTACGGATTCGAAGTGAACTTCGGTAATTTCCCGACTATCCTATTGTTTGGCTTGGACTTTAGGAAAGTCCTATTGTTTATTTAGTATTTCGATCTTGCCAATTTTAATTAATTAGGGCTTATATTTATATGATAGAATCATACAAATAGCACTGGAAGATATGAGGGTTTATGTCGTATCGGACGACTACCTCGGAATCCTAAGACCGGTTAGGGCTTAATTTGCAATGCAAATGCCTAACGAAGAGGTTGAGGATTTATGTTGCACTAGGCAAACTACATCGAAATCCTATGGCTTTGTTGTTTAATTCTAAGAAAGTTTTGTTGAAGTAGACTCGGGTTTTGCGATGACGATGGCCGTACTCGCCCACCATGCTCCGAGCTCCTTGTCGTTGCGAGTTTTAGTTTTAGAAGTCATAAATCGGGGGATGAGAAAAGTGTTTTGGTTTAGAGAAGTCTTAATTTCCAAGTGTTTTCGTATTTTAATTAGAACAAATCTTAAAGTTGATTATAACGACACCGGTTAAGATCCCACGGTTCCATCCTTCCGGCATCATTATTTTTATCGGATTCACTTAGTCCAGATGAATTTGCTAAACTCAACTGAATGAGTTCCACACTTTCATTTGGTTACATCATCCGAGGTATTCCCGATCATCCAACGAGACGTTTTAATTTAGTTGTAATTGTAGTTTTGTGTTCTCGTTTGTGATTAAATTTTGAGTTGTTTTATATTTTGAAATGTTGTGGCGGTGAATTTTATCTTGCAATGACTTTTAACTTAGTTTTGATTTCAGTTTTAGGGACTATCCTAAAGGTGTGGGTTTTCATGCAACAGTTGTTTATCATGCAAGAAAAGTAAGTGCGATGAGATTAATGAAATTGCAATAATGTAAATTGCAAGAAAGTAAATTGCAATAAAATAAAAGCGTACCTGGAGGGTCTTCCCGTCATCCCAAGCTGCACTTAAAACACGATTAGAATATTTAAGCAAGTTCCTAGGTAAAGCTAAAGGAAGGGTTATGGTTTTCTACCAAATTCCTAATCCTATAGCTAGTCTTTTCCTATGACGTCTAGGTTCTTTGTGTTTTGGTTTGAGGACGATTTTCTTCATCAAAGAATAATTAAATTCAATCGTTCTTATAAACATCCTATCATATTGAGAAAGTGTTTAAGAAGAATCTTAAACATCTTTTCAATATTGCTAGAATTGTTTTAAGTCCAAATGGATTCAATTACACAAATGAATTAATCGTCCAAGGATCTCAAGTTTTGTTATGTTGATCAGTGCACTAGGACATTTGAATATCCTATAGGTGAAGTAACATTTCATTTAATATTCGTTTAGGAGTTATGATAACTAAAGCTTTTGAAGGTAAATTGGTGTTCAAATGGTTTGTGATTTAGTTTAATTTCCATTAATGGGTTTAAATTTGAATAGTGTTCAAGTTATTTTAGATTTATTTTGAATTCTTTATGTCTTTGGTGATGTTATATTTAATTCAACTTAATTTAATTTAATTTAATTTAATCTTTAATTTAATTCAATTTAATTCAATTTAGTTTGATTTGATGTTAAATTAAATTAATTTGATTTGATTTAGTTTTAATTTAATTTGATTTAATTAAATTTAAATTTAAATTTTAATTTGATTTAATTTAATTTAATTTAATTTAATTTAATTTAATTTAATTTTAATTCATTTAATCTAATTTAATTTAATTTTAATTTAATTTATTTAATTTAATTTAATTTAATTTAATTTAATTTAATTAATCTTTAATTTAATTTAATTTGATTTAATTTAATTTAATTTTAATTTTAATTTAAATTTGATTTAATTTAATTTAATTTAATTTAATTTAATTTAAATTTTAATTTAATTTTAATTGAAATTTTTAAAGAGTTTAATAATTTAACTTTAACTTAATGATTAAGTCTTTTAATATTTTAAACCTTAAATTTGAATTATCATTTTAACTAAGAATTAAATATTAATGAGATGATTAATTTAGGGATTTTTAAATTAAAGAATAAATCTCTTCCTAATAATATCCCTATTTTAATAATTCCAATTTTATTATTCTTCCAAATTTAATCAATTATTTAATTAAGGTTTAATCATTTTAAATTGCTTAATGGGTTTCTACCCTTTAATTATTTAAATTTCAATCATCCAAATCAGATTAAGATCAAATGTTTTACTTATTAATTTTTTTATTAAACCTAAAGTTTTAATTAAGGGTTAAAATTTTAATTACCATTTTTACCCTTTAAGCTTAATAATTTCATAACTCACTAAATTGAACTCAAATGAACTTAAAATTTTTATGTGACTTCACTCATATGTCAATAAAGACATGAGAGGAGAAAATTTGATTTTTTCGTATTTAATTTATTTATATAATTATTTTTGGTAGAAAATAGAGATTTCCAAGGAAAATTTAATAACATGACCAAGGGAAAGTTTCTGTCCTTAAGAAAATTAGGGGACATTCTTAATGACTAGAGGACTACATGGACCAATTTTGGTGATTTTTTGAATTATATTATTTTTATTATAATTATTTTAAGTTTTGGAGTGTTAATTAATTTAAAAATAAAGTAAATGTTGAAAAATGAATTTTATATTTTTCAAAAATCTCTCTAATATCAAGGAAATCACAGAATCAAATTTTATAATTTTCTGATTTTTTTATGATTTATTATAATTATTTTAGTGAAAATGCTAGAAAATACATTTTTTTAATTTTAAAATTACCCTAGGGCTTTAAAATTTAATATCTCATAAAATATACCTAAGAAAAATATGGGGTTTATTCCTAAGTGATTAAAATTTAAAATGTGACATTTTGGTAAATTTTATTATTTTTGTGATTTTTATTATTTTTTAATTATTAAAAATATTAAAATAATATTATAAATCAACTTTTTTAGAAAATTGAAATTTTAATTTTCTTAAATTCCCCTGATATCGAGAGGCTGCAAAACCAATTTGGTGAATTTTTGAAAGGTATTTTGAAAGTTATGAATTTTTAAAGTTCAAAATGACTAAGTAAGCTTAATCAACCCATTTAGTAGGGCTAACCAAGTCCAATCGACCTAAAATTTTTATGGTGGGTTCCTCTGATCCTAAAGGTTAGTGGAGAATTGATTTCAAGTCAATTTGATGTATGGTTAGCTCTAATTAATTAGAGATCCATTTTGGGTGTTTAAGCCAATTATGGGTTGTTTTAAATGAAATAACTCAAAACCTATTTTTCCTAGTGTCCTCTAGTCATAAGGAACATCACCAAATTTTCCTAGAATTTATTTCACAACATGCTATTTATTGGAATTAAAATACTCAAAACAAGTAACATGAATTTGAAAAATCAATAACTCTTCATAGGGATGGCCTCCGACTTTGGAAAATTCGTGGAATGTTCCCAAATTTAGAGGCTTCAAAAGCCCTATGGTCTCATGCCATGGTGAATTGTATACATGCATGGAGAATTAAAAATATGCAGAGAGTAAATAAATTATTAGAAATAAAATACTTGATGAAATTAAATAATTTCTTTTCCACATTATTCTCCTCTGTTCAACTGAGCAAAAGGGTATTTTTATTTTATTTTTCTCGATTTTTCTACACAAAGTTATGAATTTTTGAAATTTAGGGAATTAAATAAATCAGAAAAAACCCTAATTTTCTATTTATCCACGCGGCGCCGCGTCAACCTCGGCAGCTCCGAACGCACACGCGTCGTTCTCCCATTCGACGCCGCCATCTGAGTCAGCAGCCCGGGCCCCGCGGTTCTCGTACTGTCTCCTGATCCGACGCGACCCTGGCCGTCCGTCCGCGCGTGTATTGAATGGACGACATCCGTTCATCGTCCCCAAGTGTCCTCACCCGAGAGCCGTCCACACTAAATCCCTAATATCTCACTCGATACTCAATGGATTTTCATGTTCTTATGCTCTATGGATTCGTCTTCGAAGAGACGAACACATCTATACGGTGATCATGTATTGAAATTAAAGCATTTGAAATGGAGAATCTCCGAAGCTCTGGATGAAAAATTAGCTCATACCTTTGCTCGCAGAAGTGCGGCTTCGATCCGAGGGTTGTTGCACCTTCGATCGGATCCCGCAAGCTCCGGATGAAGTCTCCCGGTCCGGTGAATTGTCTAGGTGGGATTTCGACCAAGCCCGATCACAAAGCTTCGGAGGCCGGAGCAACCGGGTGGCCTCGGAGATGGGGCTTTTGTCGGGTGGACACCTTCCCTTGGTCTGGTGAAGGTGTAGAACCAATCAATTTGGGGATTGGCTCACTGTGGAGAAGTGTCCTGGTTTTGGGCCTAGATTTCAACTCTGAAATTGAGCTCACAGAGAAGAAATGGCAGGGGATCTCAGTGGGGATCAAGTGCTCTGTGTATGGGGAGGAGTCTGGAACAATTTTGGCGCAGTTTCCTTAAGGTTTGTTTCAGCACCTCTCATGGCCGAGAGGGGTGGTGTTTAAATAAGAGAGGGTGGAGGGCCTCCTGTGGAGAGTTAGGGCTTGTGGATCAGCCGCTCTCGGCAAGAGAAGAACGGCTCCAATGGCCACCGAGGATGGGGCAGCTCAGCAGTGAGAATTCCAAGTCGGGCTCACATGCGAGCTCTCGCCATGGTGTTTTCCGGCGACCCGTGCGGCCGGCCGGCAGCATGGGTCACCCTCGTGTCCAGGTGGGTCGGGACTCAGAGGTTTGTGCAATCAATCGGCCATGGACATGTGTAAAGGGTTTGAATCAAAATGGAATGGGAAAGGGCTAGTTTTGGGTCTAAATGGGTCAACCCTTGGTTTTGGGTTAGGTTCACCCTCCAAGGTCAATTTGGGCTGAAGGGAAAGTCACTTGGATCAGCTTCATTAGTGGGGTCAAGTCACAATCCAAGTACAATTAAGTCTAAGCATGGTTTAGTGGAGTCATGGAAGTGGTTAATCACTCTTAAGAGAATATGGAAAGGGCCTCCTCCTCTTGCCATCTTGGGTATGGTGAGGTGGAAAGTAGATTCCATGGCTCTCATGGCTCCCATGTGGCTCATGCATGGCTTCATGGCTCACCTTTGGCTCGGGAAAAGTGAAGTCAATTTCATGGAAATGGATTTAAGGAAAATTTTGGTATTTAGGGGTGATTTGGCATGAGGCTTGATTTGGAATTATTTGATGATGAATTTAGGACTTAGGTAATGGCTTTAATTAAGTGGATGGCAAATGGAGATGTCATGTGGGCTTTAGGGTGGATTTTGGGCTTTTTGAAATGGTTTTAGATGGGCTTTTAAGATGGTTTAGGAAAGTGGGCTTTTGAATTTTAAAATGGATTTTGGGATGAAATTTTGTAAAGAGATTGAGCCAAATAATTCTTGGGTTTAGCTCATGGATGTATCATGAGTGACTTGAAGCAAATTTGGGGTGATTTGGGTTTGAATTGGGTTGAATTTGGGCTCTTTTGGTGAATGGGCCAATATAGGTCCAAGTGGGCCAAGTTGGGCCAATGTTGGGCTAGGGTTGAAATTGATGTAAAATTAATGTTGAGAAATGTTTATGGGAGTGTTTCAAAGAGGTTTTGACTTTGGTTGGGCTTTGATTTTGGGTCTGGGCTCATTTCGGGTTAGGTTCTGGGTTTAGGTCAAAATTGGGCCTTAATGCTTTGGGTTGAATTTGAGTGGGGTTTAGGTCCAAATTTTTGGGCAAATCATGTTAGGGTTTTGCTTGTGGGGATGCTAAGGAAGATTTAGAAAAGATTTGGTGTTAATTGGAGTTGAATTGGGTGAGTTCGGGTTAAGTTTGGGTCATGGGTCCAAATTGGGCTTTAATGCCAAAAGTGAAATTGGATTCAAATTTCAATCAAATTGGACTTGGATTTGGTCTAGATTGGTGTTAGGAATGTTGAATTGAAGTTTAGAATTGAATTGGACCAGAATTTAGGTCAATTGGATAGGTTTGGTTCGACATCGGGTTCACTTTGGGTTAAAATGGGTCAAATTGGGGGTTTTGACAAAAGTGGGGTAAATTGACAAAATTGGCCCATGGTGTAGTTGAACAAAATGAAATTGGGAATATTTGGAATTTTCTGGAATTTTTCGGGAATTTTCTGAATTTTTGGGTTTTTGGGTCAAGAGGGGTATTTTGGGTATTTGGAGGGTATTGGGAGGTATTTTTGGAATTTTTGATATTTTTGGGTATGGATGATCAATTTGAGTGATGTGGAAATGTTTGGGATTGATTTTGGGGAATTTTGGGTTATTTGGAAATTTTTGAGAAATTTGGGTAATTTTAAGGGTTTTGGGTAGGTTAAGCGGGTGTAGGGTCCGGGGTGAAAAATTGAAAATTTGGAAAATTGAAAATCTGGAAAATTGAAAATTTGGAAATTGAAGATTTGGAAAATTGAAGATTGGGTAAATTTGAGTGGAATGAAATCATTTTGGTTGAGCCATGAAGCCACATCAAGCCCACATGAGCCATGAAGGGACTCATTTGAGGCATCCTCTATGTTGTTCCTAACCCTCTTAGCCAAGGGCTTAGGGGTTAAGGACCATCCATGTGAATCACCTACATGAGTCAGGAGGTCAAGTTAGGTATAGGTGTGTGAAAGTGTAGTGTATAGGTGTAGTGTGTGTGTAAGTCAGCCCCTTCACTGGACCAGAGCCACCCGAAGGCAGTCCTAAGGCCAAAGAGTCCTATAGGAACTCATCCTTTAAACTTCCACATTTGATTTCAACCCTCTAGGTGATTAGGGGTCTACAGTCAAGTTTGTGGAGTTTGCAGGGAGTTAAGAAGTGGTTTGAAATTCTAGATGGTGGATCCCAATTCTAGTCCTCTAAGATAGTCAAAGGAAAAGCCTAAGGCTAGATCCTAAGTACTAAAAAGAAGAAGAGAAGACCTCATCAAAAATGAGGTCAACAAATGGACCCCCAATAGGTGTGGTGAGCTGACGGAGCACACCGCGCGTATTGGTGTTGACCGAAGCGATCAACAAAACTAACACGTGATGTCCAAGTGATAAACTTAGGACGAAGTAGAAGAGTTTCCGCAGGAGTGTCAAGCATATCTCTGAAACCAGAGATTCCTAAACTCTCACTGGGGAAAGGAAATGGAGGTGAATCCCAAATCACATGATCTGGGGGAATTTCAATTTAGATTTTATTTTGTTTCAATTTAAGTTTCGATGTGCGAGTTTAGATTTTGATTTTTAATTTAGATTGAAGTTTGTCAAAATTAATTTGAAGGGATTTGATTTGAAATGAAAATTGGAATTTCGAAGTTTTAGATGTAACATCTTCAACCCCAAAAGAAGATCGAATCGATTGGATTGGATCATTACAATGAGGAAAGATCTCAGAGTAATGCGGTATTGGATGTAAAATCCTTAACCTCAAGAGTTTGACTTTGATGTATTTCATTACTGTAGGGAAAGAATCCTAAAGCAGTGCAGTCTCGGATGTAAAATCTTTAACCCTAGGAATTTGATTTGATGTATTTCATTGCGATAGGGAAAGAATCCTAAAGCAATGCAGTCTTGGATGTAAAATCCTCGACCCAAAAGTTTCGAATTTGATGTACTTCATTGCGATAGGGAAAGGATCCTAAGCAATGCAGTCTTGGATGTAAAATCCTCGACCCAAAAGTTTGAATTTGATGTACTTCATTGCGATAGGGAAAGGATCCTAAAGCAATGTAGTCTTGGATGTAAAATCCTCGACCCAAAAGTTTGAATTTAATGTACTTCATTGCGATAGGGAAAGGATCCTAAAGTAATGCAGTCTTGGATGTAAAATCCTCGACCCAAAAGTTTGAATTTGATGTACTTCATTGCGATAGGGAAATGATCCTAAGCAATACGGTCTTGGATGTAAAATCCTAGACCCAAAAGTTTGAATTTGATGTACTTCATTGCGATAGGGATAGGATCCTAAAGCAATGCGTCTTGGATGTAAAATCCTCGACCCAAAAGTTTGAATTTGATGTACTTCATTGCGATAGGAAATGATCCTAAAGCAATGCGGTCTTGGATGTAAAATCCTCGACCCAAAAGTTTGAATTTGATGTACTTCATTGCGATGAGGAAAGGATCCTAAAGCAATGCGATCTTGGATGTAAAATCCTCGACCCAAAAGTTTGAATTTGATGTACTTCATTGCGATAGGGAAAGGATCCTAAAGCAATGTAGATCTTGGATGTAAAATCCTCGACCCAAAAGTTTGAATTTGATGTACTTCATTGCGATAGGGAAAGGATCCTAAAGTAATGCGACTTGGATGTAAAATCCTCGACCCAAAAGTTTGAATTTGATGTACTTCATTGCGATAGGGAAATGATCCTAAAGCAATGCGATCTTGGATGTAAAATCCTCAGACCCAAAAGTTTGAATTTGATGTACTTCATTGCGATAGGGATAGGATCCTAAAGCAATGCGATCTTGGATGTAAAATCCTCGACCCAAAAGTTTAAATTTGATGTACTTCATTGCGATAGGGAAATGATCCTAAAGCAATGCAGTCTTGGATGTAAAATCCTCGACCCAAAAGTTTGAATTTGATGTACTTCATTGCGATAAGGAAAGGATCCTAAAGCAATGCAATCTTGGATGTAAAATCCTCGACCCAAAAGTTTGAATTTGATGTACTTCATTGCGATAGGGAAATGATCCTAAAGCAATGCAGTCTTGGATGTAAAATCCTCGACCCAAAAGTTTGAATTTGATGTACTTCATTGCGATAGGGAAAGGATCCTAAAGCAATGCGATATTGGATGTAAAATCCTCGACCCAAAAGTTTGAATTTTGATGTACTTCATTGCGATAGGAAAAGGATCCTAAAGCAATGCGATCTTGGATGTAAAATCCTCGTCCCAAAAGTTTGAATTTGATGTACTTCATTGCGATAGGGAAAGGATCCTAGCAATGCGATCTTGGATGTAAAATCCTCGACCCAAAAGTTTGAATTTGATGTACTTCATTGCGATAGGGAAAGGATCCTAAAGCAATGCGATCTTGGATGTAAAATCCTCGACCCAAAAGTTTGAATTTGATTGAGATTTGATTCGAGATCCGGAAGATCGAATTTGAAATTCGATGTAAGATTTGAAATCCGGAAAGATTGAATTCGAAATTTGAAGCGATGAGTTGAACTCGATTGAAATTTGATTTAAGATTTGATTTGAAATTTGGAAGATCAAATTTGAAATTTGATTAAGATTTGAAATCTAGAAAGATTGAATTCGAAATTTGGAAGGATGAGTTTGAACTCGATTGAGATTTGATTTAAGATTTGATTTGAAATTTGGAAGATCAAATTTGAAATTTGATCGAGATTGGATTTGAAATTTGATCGAGAATTTGATTTGAGATTCGATTTAACACTTATGTTGATTTTGTTTATCTTTTAATGATTCAAATTTTACTTTATCGTTTATTTAATGTTCATGTGAATTTGGTGTTCGTCATTTTTAAGATTTTTTTTTAGGAAAGTTTTCTTTTATTCTTTTTTTCTTTTTCGTTTCTTTGTTCGAAGTTCATTTAACTTTAATGGCGTTTCCCACTCAATTTGCACAAAAGAGGTGAAGGCCAAAAATGTGACATGGTCACTTTCATTCCAATCATGTTGAAGATACATCATACAACTCGATTCGGAATACATCTCATACAATCCATGTAGACTCAAAACGGACTATGTATGATCTTTGTTGATCCATCCAAAGAAGCATCCGTCAAAAATTCATGTCCGAATAGTGGGGTACATGGTCAATAACATCACCTTCCAAGCCATCCTCGGCAAGGATGCCGTATGGATGTACATCGGAGGTGTGATATTTTCCATGTAACTCACGACTCGTAAGGCCGGAGGCTCTCTAGCTCCGGGTCCGGGCCGGAAATGGTAAGGTGTCTTCCCGTCGTCCATCCTTCCGAAAGTAACCGAGATCCGCTTCACCGGTACTCCCGGTATGCAATGCTTAGCGATATCCGCTCCGTTGCCCTTCGGCATCATGACGGAACCTACCGGTAATGGTATCTTCACCGGCCCTCGGAACTCACTCCGGGCATCGCTATCCGGAGGTCGGATCCGAACATGATGTTACACTCGTTCGGGAAAGAGACCGTGCGTAAAGGTCCGACAAAGTCGTGGTGATCTATGTGTGGGGGTATGCGGTCACCCCGCTCGTAGATGTTAATAATGCAGCTATCGGGTATGCGATCAGCCGGCAGTACCCTCCATGTTATCAATCTCTTTACCATTCTCTTGATGACTAATGGCATCGGATCCACTCGCCCATGACGGAGTATTCCCGGTGGGTTTCCCTTCCCGTCTTCCAGCAAAGTTGTAGCGAGCATCCGCATTGTATTGTGATTCTTCCCTTCCCCGGCATCCATCTCCGGGTTCCGAGTATGTGTTTTCCCTCGGGCGGCCCGCTCGGCCCATTCTTTTCAAATCCCGGATGCAATCCACGATTTGCTCGTTGTTCATACTCCGAGAATACGTCCGTATGTAGCTCGAGGCCCTCTAG
The DNA here is from genome assembly GCA_022702705.1 of Papilionanthe hookeriana x Papilionanthe teres. NCBI lineage: Eukaryota > Viridiplantae > Streptophyta > Magnoliopsida > Asparagales > Orchidaceae > Papilionanthe > Papilionanthe hookeriana x Papilionanthe teres. The sequence continues at coordinate 34,564 of JAKZJZ010000458.1, forward strand.
TATATTGATTCTTCTGCCTTTAATTCTCTCGAAGTATTCAAAGGTTTTCTTTTCAACATTCTCGCATTCTCTCCAGCTCGTATTCCGGAATGATCCGCGGATGGCGAGGCCTCGGTGACATATTGTGGGATATACGGTTCAATCCCTTCACGTTCTCCCCGCATACCTTGGCTCCTCGGGGATGATGTCCATCGGGACATCCCCCGGGGTTGCTTCCGCAACAAGGTCATGCATCACTGGTGGTTCTATCCGGTGGCGTGGTAGCCTTCTTTCTTCTGATCTTCTGGAGATTTCCCTGGTCCTTTCTGTTATCCTAGGAGCTGGCCTCCTTTCTTCAGGTTCCCGGTGAACCGGTGTCCTCGAAGTGTATGTACTGGCATTAGCAACTCGTCTCGTCGCGCCGGTCCGCGGCTAGTTTTGTTAACATCTTACGGATACGGCGATTCTTATTTCTTCGTTGCGTTGCTCGTGAGAGTAGCTCTTCGAACTTCTTGAATCTCCGTGGGCGCGGCGCCGACAAGCTCGCCCTCTCGCCGTAGCTACTACAGTACTTCATTTTCTTATCTTCTTCGGTGTTTGCTTTTCTTTTCTTGTCGCCGGATTGGTGGCTTGGGCCACCCACTTTCATCACCGTCCGCCCGGCAGCTTCTTCTCGTTCAACCGGGACCCAGCCACTTTCCTCGTATCGTAGGCCTCGCCGGTGCGAAATCCGAGTCAATCTCGATTATCGCTCCATCTTTCACCCTCTTTTCATCGAGTGCAAGGCTTACGCCATTCTTAAAGTTCGGGACCAACCGCCCGTTCGACATTTCCCCGCGAAAAGACAAGGAAAAGGATCAGGGGCTGTACTAAGAACAAGAACATTAAGAAAATGTTTATTAAAGACATATTTTTTTTTATTATTTTTTTTATATTTTTAAATTTAACAGGAATGAAGTAGGATAAGATCAGGGAAGAGATTTTGATTTGGAAAAGAAAACAAGGAAAACTTTATTATCATGATTTTATTTATTTTAGCACATTTTATTATTTTTGGGTTCGGACCCAATCATAAGTAATTACTTCGCCCGTGTTTCTTAGGGATGAAGAATTCATTCCTTCGAAACATCGGGTAGCGTAATACTTTTTCAAGTATCGTCCGTTGATCGGAAGCATATGTCGTTCTCCCCGGCAATTCACTAGCCGGTAGGAACCTCCCGAGTATACCGCTTCAACCACAAACGGTCCTTCCCAAGTGGGTTCAAATTTTCCTCCCATCTTGCGGTGTGCAAGAATAAGTCTCTTGAGAACGAGAACTAAGTCACCAACTTCTGAAGGTTCTTGGGCGGACCAGTCTTGTCGTGGGCTCGAACCATCTTAGCTCGGTATAGTTCTAAATTTCGTTGCGCCGCAAGTCTTTTCCCTTCTAGGCTTTCTAATTCTTCGAGTCGTAATTTGGCGTTCTCTTCTCGTCGTGATCTTATTTGCAACTCGCAATTCGAGTGAAGGAAGCCGAACCTCTAAAGGTAACACTCGCCTCGGACCCATACACCGGAGCGTAAGGTGTAGCTTCGAGTAGGAGTTCGAAGGTTGTCCGGTAGGCCCATAAGGCTTCTAACAACTTCTCGTGCCAATTTCTCTTATTATCGTCCAAAGTTTTCTTTAAAATTTGAACGAGAGTTTTATTAAAAGCCTCGACGAGGCCGTTTGCTCTTGGGTAGTAAATTGTCGAGTATCGCCGCCGATTCCGTGTCTCCCGACAAAATTGTTGATTTGCGTGCTTCGAATGCCGACCCATTATCCGAGATGATCCCGCGCGGCACTCCGAAACGGTAGACAACTTGGTTCTTGAAAACCGTAGCGACGTGGTGTGCTTTCACTCTCTAAGTGGAACCGCTCTCGCCCACTCGGGAAAAGTAATCCGTAGCCGCAAGAATGAAGCGATGTCCTTTTGAAGATGGTGGTTCTATCGGACCCACTATATCCGTGCCCCAACATTCAAATGGCCACGACGCAATTGTCGGATGTAGCACATTTGGAGGTTGGTGTAGAACCACTCCGTGCACTCTGGCATTGGTGACGACTCTTGGCGATTTTCATGCAGTCGGTCATCATCGAGGGCCGGTAGTACCCTAGTCTTTTAATTTTCATTTTCATCTTCGGACCCGACCGGTGAGCGCCACGTAGTCCCGAATGCACCTCCTTAACAATTTCACGGGCCTCGGACCCGCTTAGGCACCTTAGCCACATTTGATCAAAAGACCTTCTCGTACAATGTGTTGTTTATTAATGCGTAGGACGGAGTTCTTTCTCGATCCGATGGGCTAGCGACCTATCGTCCGGTAGCTTTCCGTTTGGCGGTGTAGTCCATCAATCGGCCGTCGCCAATCTTCTCGTGTTTTCTCGTCACCGCCGCAACTCGATTCTTTTTCTTTTCGATTTGTGTATTGTGTCTATGTCGAGCCGTGATAGGACCCGACGTCCGTGAACCGACACTTCTACCGATTCATCTTGCAAACGAGCAAATTCTTTTGCGAGACGGGCTAAAGCATCTGCTAAAGCATTTTCTTTTCCGGGAATTTTGTAGATCGTCACATTTGGAATCTGTTCCAACAACTTGATGCAGCATACCGGAAGTATTGTTCGAGTCTCGGCTTTAAAATTCTGTACCGTCCGATGATCCGTTGAATGATTAACCGTGAATCCCCGTAGATGTTGATGTCCGTTATCCCCATTCGAATGGTTAATTCCGATCCCGTTATGAGGGCTTCGTATTCCGCTTCATTATTTGTACACGGTTCCGTCAAGTGGTAGGAGTATCTTAACATCCCCCGCTCCGGTGTTATAAAGATTAGCCCGATTCCCGCCTTACCGAGCACTATCACTTGCGATTCTTCGTCTTTGTGCGCCGAAGATGCTCCGTCGAAATATAATTCCCAACGTCGATCATCAAGGTCTTCTAGATTCATTATTTGTTCATCCAGCAGATCGTCATCGAGAGGAGATTCGGCCGCAAAGGGTGTGCTGCGAGGAAGTCCGCTAAGACTTGTCCCTTTACGGCACGAAGAGGCACGAAAGTTATATCGAATTGCAATAATATCATCGACCATCCGGCAAGTCTGCTCGGAAAGTGTTGGACGAGTCATCAAGTATCGCAATGGATTAAATTTCGAGATCAGGTCGACCTTATGAGAAAGCATGTAGTGCCCGAGCTTTCGAGCGGCGAAGATCGTGGCCAAACAATGCTTTTCAATTGCGGGATACCTTACTTCCGTCGGAAGTAAACGACGGCTTAAGTAGTAAAGAGCATTTTCTTTACCCTCATCATCGACTCCGGCCAACAGGGCTCCGAGAGAGTCGTCTAAAGCCGCGGTGTAAAGTATCGCCGGTCTACCCGAGATCGGGGTCGCTAAGACAGGAGGTGTCATTAAATATTGTTTAATGTCCTCGAAGGCCTTCTCGGCATTTCTCTTCCCAAATAAATTTGGTGTCCTTTTTAACTAGTGCCGAGAAAGGCTCGACACCTACCCGACAAGTTCGAGATAAAGCGTCGAAGATATGCCGACTTCCCTTGAAAAGATCGTAGTTGTTTTAAGGTTTTCGGGAGGCGGCATTTCTAAGATAGCTTTAATCTTTTCCGGTCGATTTCAATTCCACGATGTCGGACAACGAATCCTAAGAATTTCCCGGAGGTGACGCCGAAGGCGCATTTTAAGGGATTCATCTTAAGGTTAAATTGTCTTAATCGTTCGAAAACAATTCTCAAATCATACAGTGTGGTTTTCCTTTACTTTGCTTTCGATGACCACATCGTCCACGTAGCATTCGACTTGATTGTGGATGAGATCATCAAAAATTCTTGTCATTGCTCTCGGTAGGTTGCTCCCGCGTTCTTCGAGTCCGAATGGCATCACTCGTGTAGCAGAATATACTCCGATCGGCATTCCGAATGCCGTAAGCATTTTCATCTTCTCGGAGCCATTTTTATCCGGTTGTATCCCGAAGATCCATCCATGAATGAAAATATTTCATGTGTCGAAGCAATGTCGATCATCGATTCCGGGATCGGTAGAGGGAATTCATCCTTTCGGACATGCCTTGTTTAAATCTTCGAAGTCCACACGAATTCCGATCCGACCATTCTTCTTCCGACCGGTACCACATTGGCTAACCAAGTCGGTATTGTTCTTCACGGACAAATTTAGCGTCTATTAGCTTTTTAACTTCGGCTATGACTTGTTGTTCGATTTCTAGACGCATTCTTCCGGGACCTTGTCCGACCGGGAACGAAGTAGGATCCACTCCTAGCTTATGGACCGCAACCTCCGGAGCTAATCCTAGCATCTCGTCATAGTTCCAAGCAAAACAGATCTTTAAATTCCATTAATAATTTGATTATTTCTTCGGAGTCTTCTTTATTGAGTAAGGAGCTAACAAAGGTAGGTCTAGGCTCTTCGCTAGTACCTAAGTTAACTTCCGTTAACTCATCTATCGTAGATTTGATTTCTTCTTCGAATTCCGATGGAGCATCTCCAACTTAGTAAATCTTCGAGTTCGTCCGTAGTTTCCATGCAGCTTTCATTGGACTCGTAAGTGACAACTAAGCAAAATTCAGCATCGTCAACCGATCCTATCGTGCCGAATCCGAGACCATGCTTTGAATTGGGTGGACGACCGGAATTATTCCATAATTTTTCAAAACATTGTGATCGACCTTTCGTCCATTGTCGAGGTAAGAAACCACGTTGAATTAAATTTCGAACACGGGAGAGTACCACTCAAAAGGTAATTCCATTAATTCCGATGAAGTGACATCTTCGAATTGTACATTATTTTCAGCTTTGGAGGAAGAAGCACCACGGTAGAATTTGATTGGCCTCGCACCGTCGTTACATACCTCTTCGACCACCATACCCTCGATCTTGTTAGAATGGATCGGGGTTAGGGTCATAGTATGTACGTAGTGGTTAATCTTTTCGTACATTGATTTGTATTCTTCGTTCTTCTCATCTTCGAGAGATCTTGAATTGTGGCTTCTTCCGACTTATTGTCGTCGCTTCTTGTTTCGATTTCTTTTTCTTCTTCGTAACTATCTTCCCAATCAACATTGATGGCTGGTTTCCTCTCGTCCAACTCGTCCTAACGTCTCTACCACGACCTCGTCCCCGCCTCGACCTCGATGCGAGTTGTGGAGAAACCTTCACCATCTCGCCGAAGGAGTGGTGAGTGATCGTTGGACTAGAACTTCGTGTTCTTCATTGTCCCGAACTTTCGTTGCTTCATTCGTTACGGTATCTCCGGAGAAGATTGTTTTCTTGGAGGTGCATAATAAGTCGCGTCTTCATGGATTCCAATCTCATGTACGTGAGAATGGTTGTAAGTCACCTTTGATGCACCGTTCCCCTCCATCGTAATATTTCGATGCACTCGATGCGGAGATGATGGTACCATCCCGTTTTCATGTATCCATGGTCGGCCCAAGCAGAGCGTTGAACGATGTTTCGAATCAATTATGTGAAATTTTGCGGTTGTCTTTGCTAAGTCACCGGTCTTCATCAGTAGCGTTATCGACCCGAGGGCTCTTTCTCCTTTCTAGTTGAATCCTCTTAATAACATTTTGTCGGCCTCGAGCTCTCGAGCATCAATTTCCAAGTATGCTAGTGTTCGAAGACTCATTATATCGATCGACGCTCCTGGATCCACCAATACTCGAGAGTGTAAACTTCCCAATTGTAACCGAAATGTACAACTGGTCGGTTGTGATCTGTTGTCCCAAGTAGTAGGTCATTGTCCGTGAAGGTAACACCTCGTCGTTCCTTTAACGAACAAACCTCATCTAAGGAATCTCCAGCCATTCGAGCTAAGCAAATTTCGGATCAAGTAAGGCTTTGATCGAGCTTCTCTCATCTCCTTCGATAAGATGAGGGCGTCGTAAATGCTCGCCTGGCCGGTAGTTTCCTAAGATGTGGCTAGCACATTGTAGTCCACTTTATTTTCATGCGTCTCGGCTTCTTCTCGAATGGGTATTTCTTCCGTCGGGGTTGGTTCTTCTTGAACAACCACCGCTTTCCTTTATCCTTTGGACCCGTTCTCGGAGGTAGAACTCTTCCACTTCTTAAGTTGACTTCGTAATTTCTTCGAATCTAGTGTCGAGCTTGTCGGTGTCTCCTCCCGAATCGGAATGACGGGCTCTTCCGGATTATCTTCGAATCTGAAGGCTCTAACTCTATCGTGACTGGAGCTCCTCGAAACTCGCAGATAGATTCGTCGCTTGTTAAACTCTCGTAGCCTCCTTGATGGATGCCTTCTTCGTTATTTTGCTCGTCAAGATCGTGTATGATTTGAGAATTGTCGTTGATGTCGAAATCGATATCCGAATTGTCGCTAGTTACGTAATCGTTAGAAACAATCAAAACGTAGCCAACGCCATCACCCTTATCATTATATGATCCCACCGAAGTGAGCAGCATAATCATACAAAATCGGAGGTTCGAGGGATTTCTCCCCCGAATCGGAAACAACTATCCTAGGATAAGCAGCCCCTAGCCTCAGCCTTAGGAGTCTCGGTCCTCTCTTCTTCGTCGATTTTCTTCTTCTCTTCAATCGTCTCCCGTCGAGGTGGTTCTTCTATCGCAAGTGATAAGTACCGGCCAACTGTGTCTCGAACTCGAATCGAGGCTCGCACCGAGGCGGTTTGGATGCTCGTCTAAAATCTTTTCGAAGACCTCGTCCAAGTGGTAGTCCATCCATCGTCGGTCGTATAGGGATCTATCGGAATGATGGGATCGCTTGAGATAACATCGACGGAACCTCCTTTCGGGGTTCCTTCATGTACTCCTTCGGGATTGTTATATTCCCTTTCCGAAGGTTGTCGTTGAGCCAACTTTTCGAAGGTAATGCAATCTTCTATCTTGTGCCCAAGCATCCGGTGGTAGGGGCAAAAGTCGGGATCACCTTTCTTGTTGACTTCCTCCGGTCTTTTAGGCTCGGCGATACCGGAAATCTGGAGTCTTCATCGACTACGGAACATTTTCGGCATCTGCTTCATTCTTGAACGGATATTCTCTCGCTCGAAGCTCCCTTAATGTACGTTGCGGACGAGGCGGTTGTTCATACCGTGGAGATGACCGATAGCTGGGTCGGGGTTGCCGGTAATTCGTCGTGGTTCGTCGCGGCCGTTACGGTGGTATTTGCATCGGTTGCTTGCCTTTGTCAACCGCCACAACGATCCCGGATTTCTTTTCAAAAGTCTTCGCAGTGCTTTTGCTTGTCCGTCTTGTCGGCGAAACTTAATTGCTTCGCCTCTTCTTGCAAGCTTCCGGCCTTGCTTAACAACTTCTCGAAAGTCTTAATAGTGAATCCTTCGAGGAGAAGTGCTATCGGCCGTGAATGCTTTTAAGTAAGATGCCGACCGCATGTTGTTCTTGTAGTTGTGGTTCACACTTCATGCTTAAGTTCCTCCATCGAAGTATGTAATCCACCAAAGTTTCGTTCGGCCTTTGTTTCTCTACCACCAAATCACCTATAGTGGATGTGGTGCCGAGCTCGGCGAATCGCTCGATGAAGAGGTTCTCTAGTTCCGAGAACGTCTTCACCAAACCATTTGGTAATTCCGCATACCGGCCGAAGGCGATTCCCGACGGACCGCCGACGAACCGTCGGAAGAGTAATGCATCGCTCCCGCCGGCATTGCAACAACCGGCACGAAAGTGTGCAACATGTCGTCTGGGGTTCCCGGTTCCGTCGAAGGTCTTCGAACGCAGGTGGTACGAAGCCTTTCGGGTATCGGACGTCGTCGAATTCTTCTCGGGTAAGGTCTACCCGTCCGAATGGATGTCCCGCTCTTCGATTGTGCTAAGGCTTCTCGCACCCGCTGTTCCACCAAGTTCTTGATATCCTTTTCAGGGATCATACTTTGTGTTGTATCCTTTTTAGCCGATCATCCCCATTGACGGATGTAATCTCCTTTCCTCCGTCTACAATGTGAATGACCTCCGGGGGTGTCTCTCTTGTGGTTGCACTCGACTCGGAGAGTGGCCGAGCTACGCCCATCTCTTCCATCCTTTTCACCATTCGAGCGATCGTGTCGTCTTTCTCCCGAAGCCGCATTCTCATCGCTCCGGCTCCTCTCTTCGCGGCTGCAGGAGCACCTTGCGAAGCCGATGAAGCTCGTGTTTCGACCATGTTGATTTCTCGCATATTCGTCGTCCATGAATTCCGATGAATCAATCTCGTCTCCGAACTTTTCTTCTCTTTCTTTTGCCAATCGTCGGATATCGGTTCTCAACTTTTCCATGGCATCTTCTAGCGGGGCTTTCTGTGTGTCTTCGCGGTTGTCATGTGATGGCTGCCGGGTCCCCTTTATCGCAGAAGCACTTTCTTCAGATTCAAGTCTCCTGGCGAGACTTTCTTTCGGGTCGTTGTTTCAATCTCAACCGCCCCGTAGTGGGACGCCATACCATCCTTCTAGCGACGCAAGGTCTAGGACCGGATGGTCCGTCGCCCAAATGCCGGAAGGTGGTATCCTCCCTAATCCGTAATCCCGAGACGACGACGAGCGGACTAGCCTTCATTCTTTTACTCGGCTTTTCGTCATGACGGCGGGTTCTACTCGGGCCCAAGACGGGATTCGATCGGCACCCGCCCTATCCTTCGTAGAATCTCCGATACGGGCAGCTTTTCCTTCTTTGCTAACTTTTCTACCAAAGTTTGCGATCGAGCAAACGGCGTAGTTCTAGTCCTTTCTTGCGGCTATCGTTGTAGTATGCGGGCCGAGGCAATGCGGCAGCAATCTTGCGAACATTTTCCTCGTCCTCTCGCGGCGGAGAGGGGATGGAACCCGCTTCCTCCCAAAAGTGGTATGTAGTCGGGCAAGCGGTGTATATTCCGGCAGCGGTGTATATTCGAGCAGTTCCGGATTTCCTCCAGAAAGCAATTTCAGCGGCTACGGCTTCTCCAGCGATCCTTCTACTTCGTTTCTTCTGGGTCCTTGTCGCTGATGGAATCTTCGAACCGGACCCGATTTCGAAAACAGAAGGTCTCACAGGAAGATCTCGTACCCTCCACGGTAACAGGTTTACCATAATTCTGGATTTCTTTCCCTTTAATTTGGCAGAAGTCGGGGTAGGTGCAGAAACAACTAGACCAGTGGGGGTAGTAAGAACAGTCCTCCTGCGGACAGCAAAGACTCCTCTCGATCGGGATCCTTTGCAGGGAGGAAACTCTTGGGTCGACCTAAGGTCGAACTCGAGCGACGGCTTCTCGCCTTCGGATACCTTGTTCGTCGCTGCAAAGAGGGAGACGTCGGTGATCTTGACATTCGTGTTTTCAAATCCTTGTCCAAATCGGATGATCCCATTGTCGGGCGGCTCATCCATATAGCATGACGAAGTACAGGTCCGTTGGTGAAGGAGAAAATCAGCTTTGGGGCTTCCATTTCTGCAGGGTAGATTCTGGTTGTCAGTCCCAAGTTATGCTTCTTTTCTTTAGGACGAAAAGAAAGGAATTGAAAAAGAGTTCGAACTCATTCTTGTTCATGTATTTATAAGAAGGAATCATTTGTTAAAAGAATCATTTATTAGAGGGTTCGTTTATTTAGAACGGAATGTTCAAAGGTGTAGAGAAGGTAAGGAATCCGATTCGGAGTTGGAAAGGAAAAGAAAGTCTTATGCAAGACTTCTCGACTCGAAGGATCACTCCTAAACTAACACCTATTGGGGTCCACCCCACCTCGAAATGAGGTAAAAGGATCTCGGAACCTCTCTGTTTAGGGGTGTCTAAACAGTGGCTCCTAAATCCGAGAGGATGTTGGCTATACTTGTTCAAGGTAGAAATGAACATAGTATTCCAACAGAAAGAAGGGTAGTTTGATCTACTAGGAACATGGATACACTACCGATTTTTGAAAGCAGAATTGTCTGATTAAAATGGAGAGAGGAATAACAATCCCCAGCGGAGTCGCCAGAAGTTGTCGCCATATTTTTAGGTTGCGTGTTTTATTTTGAAAAAGGGTCGCCTAACAGAAGTTGTCGGCGAATTTTTAATTTAATTTAAATAAATAATTTTGAAAAGTAGTATTTGATTTTGAAAATAATTTTAAATTTGAAGATTTTAAGATATGAGATTAAACCGATCTCACATCCCAAATAGTTTATATGAACGAGCACCACACCACAAGCCGTATATCTATCCCTAAGGATAGACACACTGCTTGATGGTGGGGCTCGATTAGATAAACTAGAAGATTTGTGACATCCGTTTGGTCTGCGAACCAATTTTATAAGCCGACAAATACCCCTGCTTAATGAGAAAGCATTAAACAGGGTTTATATTACTCAGGTTCTTTAAAATTCCCTATAAGGGCAAGCCCCTATAGTTAATTACATCTTAAGTGACGGGAATCACCTAAGAAAACTCTCGATAATAATCAATAATTCTGCTCTCAAGAATTTCAAAGTTTAAGTTTTCAAGGATTGAATTTTGGAATTTCAATAGGGAATGGATCAAATTTGGAACATTTTGTTTTGGGAATCCAAAGGAAGAAAAGTAGGAGAAATCATAGATTCGAAGCGAACTTCGGTAATTTCCGACTATCCTATTGTTTGGCTTGAGTTCGGAAAGTCCTAATATTTATTTAAATGTTTTGATCTTGCCAATTTTAATTAATTAGGGCTTATATTTGTATGATAAAATCAAACAAATAGCCTCGAAGATGTGAGGGTTTATTGTCGTACCGGACGACTACCTCGGAATCTAGGACCGGTTAGGGCTTAATTTGCAATGCAAGTGCCTAACGAAGAGTTGAGGATTTATGTTGCACTAGTGCAAACTACCTCGAAGTCCTATGGCTTTGTTATTTAATTCTAGGAAAGTTTTGTTGAAGTAGACTCAGGTTTTGCTGATGACGATGGCCATGCTGCCCACCATGCTCCGAGCTCCTTGTTATTGCAGAGGTTCAATTTTAGAAGTCATAAATCAGGAGATGAGAAAAGTATTTTGGTTTAGAGAAAATCTTAATTTCCAAGTGTTTTTTATGTTTTAATTAAAACAAATCTTAAAGTTGATTATAACGACACCTGGTTAAGATCCCACTGGTTCCATCCTTCCGCATCATTATTTTTATCGGATTCACTTAGTCCGGATGAATTTGCTAAACTCAATCGAATGAGTTCCACACTTTCATTTAGACCGTGGAAATCCCGTTAGCAACACGTAGGTTACATCATCCGAGGTATTCCCGATCATCCAACGGGACGTTTTAATTTAGTTGTAATCGTAGTTTTGTGTTCCGTTTGTGATTAAATTTTGAGTTGTTTTATATTTTGAAATGTTGTGGCGGTGAATTTTATCTTGCAATGACTTTTAATTTAGTTTTGGTTTCAGTTTCAGGGACTATCCTTAAGGTGTGGGTTTTCATGCAACAGTTGTTTATCATGCAAGAAAAGTAAGTGCAATGCAGTTAAATAAATTGCAATAATGAAAATTGCAATAAAATAAAAGCGTACTGGAGGGTCTTCCCGTCATCCCAAGTCGCACTTAAAACACAATTAGAATATTTAAGCAAGTTCCTAGGTAAAGCTAAGGTAAGGGTTATGGTTTTCTACCAAGTTCCTAATCCTATAGCTAGTCATTTCCTATGACGTCTAGGTTCCTTGTGTTTTTGTTTGAAGACGATTTTCTTCATCAAAGAACAATTAAGTTCAATTGTTCTTATAAACACCCTATCATATTGAGAAAGTGTTTAAGAAGAATCTTAAACATCTTTTCAATATTGCTAGAATTGTTTTAAGTCCAAATGAATTCAATTACACAAATGAATTAATCGTCCGAGGTTTAGTTAAGTTTTGTTATTATCTTACTCGATGAACTAGGATATTTGAATGTCCTATAAGTGAAGTAACATTTCATTTCATATCCTCGTTTTAGGAGTTATGATAACTAAAGCTTTCGAGGGTAAATTGGTATTCAAATGATTTGTGATTTAGTTTAATTTCAATTAATTTGGAATAGTGTTCAAGTTATTTTAGATTTATTTTGAATTCTTTATGTCTTTGGTGATGTTATATTTAATTCAACTTAATTTAATTTAATTTAATTTAATCTTTAATTTAATTTAATTCAATTTAATTCAATTCAGTTTGATTTGATGTTACATTAAATTAATTTGATTTGATTTAATTTTAATTTAATTTAATTTAATTTAATTTAATTTAATTTAATTTAATTTAATTTAATTTAATTTTAATTCATTTAATTTAATTTTTAATTTGGTTTATCTTAATTTAATTTGGTTTTATTTATTTAATTTAATTTAATTTAATTCATTTAATTTAATTTAATTTGTTTATTTAATTTAATTTAATTTAATTTGATTTAATTCAACTTTTAATTTTAATTTAATTAATTTAATTTAATTCAATTTAATTTACTTAATTTAATTTAATTTTTAATTTAATTTTATTTTTTAATTTTAATTGAAATTTTAAAAGAGTTTAATAATTTAATTTTAGTTTAATGATTAAGTCTTTTAATGTTTTGAATTTGAGTTATCATTTTAATTAAGAATTGAATATTAATGAGATAATTAATTTAGGGATTTTTAAATTAAAGAATAAATCTCTTCCTAATAATATCCCTATTTTAATAATTCCAATTTTATTATTCCTCCAAATTTAATCAATTATTTAATTAAAGTTTAATTATTTTAAATTACTCAATGGGTTTCTACCCTTTAATTATTTAAATTTCAATCATCCAAATCAGATTAGGATCAAATATTTTACTTGTTAATTTTTTTTATTAAACCTAAAGCTTTAATTAAGGATTAAAATTTCAATTACCATTTTACCCTTTAAGCTTAATAATTTCATAACTCACTAAATTGAACTCAAATGAACTTGAAATTTTTATATGACTTCACTCATATGTCAATAAAGACATGAGAGGAGAAAATGTGATTTTTCTGTATTTAATTTATTTATATAATTATTTTTGGTAGAAAATAGAGATTTCCAAGGAAAATTTAATAACATGACCAAGGGAAAGTTTCTGTCCATAAGAAAATTAGGGGACATTCCTAATGACTAGAGGACCACTTGGACCAATTTTGGTGATTTTTTGAATTATATTATTTTTATTATAATTATTTTAAGTTTTGGAATATTAATTAATTTAAAAATAAAATAAATGTTGAAAAATGAATTTTATATTTTTCAAAAATCTCTCTGATATCAAGGAAATCAGAGAATCAAATTTTGCAATTTTCTGATTTTTTTATGATTTATTATAATTATTTTAGTGAAAATACTAGAAAATACATTTTTTTAATTTTAAAATTACCCTAGAGCTTTAAAATTTAATATCTCACTAAATAGACCTAAGAAAAATATGGGGTTTGTTCCTAAATGATTAAAATTTAAAATGTGACATTTTGGTGAATTTTATTATTTTTGTGATTTTTATTATTTTTTAATTATTAAAATATTAAAATAATATTAAAAATCAAATTTTTTAGAAAATTAAAATTTTAATTTTCTTAAATTCCCCTAATATCAGAGAGGCTCCAAAACCAATTTGGTGAATTTTTGAAAGATATTTTGAAAGTTATGAATTTTTAAAGTTTAAAATGACTAAATGGCTTAATCTACCCAATTAGTAGGGCTAACCAAGTCCAATTGACCTCAAATTTTTATGGTAGATTCCTCTGATCCTAAAGGTCAGTGGAGAATTAATTTCAAGTCAATTTTTTGTATGGTTAGCTCTAATTAATTAGAGATCTATTTTGGGTGTTTAAGCCAATTAGGGTTGTTTTAAATGAACTAACTCAAAACCTTTTTTTCCTAGGGTCCTCTAGTCATAAGGAACATCACCAAATTTTCCTAGAATTTATTTCACAACATGCTATTTATTGGAATTAAAATACTCAAAACAGTAACATGAATTTGAAAAATCAATAACTTTTCATAGGGATGGCCTCCGACTTTGGAAAATTCGGTGGAATGTTCCCAAATTCAGAGGCTTCAAAAGCGCTATGGTCTCATGCCATGGTGAATTGTATAAATGCATGGAGAATTAAAAATATGCAGAGAATAAATAAATTATTAAAAATAAAATACTTGATGAAATTAAATGATTTCTTTTCCACATTATTCTCCTCTCGTTCACCGAGCAAGAGGGAATTTTTATTTTATTTTT